>ML444113.1:154885-174099 GCA_005239535.1 Nicotiana rustica | reverse complement strand
AAGCAGGCTTCTAGAGCCTGGTATGAAAGGCTATCCAAGTTTCTTTTGGAGAATAGGTTCACTCGAGGAAAGATTGACAATACGTTGTTTTTGAAGAAATGGGGAAGGAACTTGCTCATTGTTCAAGTTTATGTAGATGATATCATATTTGGGGATACATCAGACTCACTATGCGAAGAATTTTCCAAACTCATTGGAAGTTAGTTTGAAATGAGTATGATGGGGAACTGAACTTCTTCTTGGGTCATCAAGTGAAGCAGTCCACGAAGGGGACCTACATCAGTAAGCAGAAATACATCAAAGAACTGCTGAAAAGGTTTGATATGGAAGCATCAAAGGTAATCGACACCCCTATTGTTGTTGCTACCAAGATTGACATGGATGATTCTGGATCATCTATGAATCAAACAATGTATCGAGGCATCATTGAATCTCTACTCTACCTTACTGTGAGCAGGCCATACGTTGTATTCAATGTGGGATTGTATGTAAGGTTTCAATAAAATCCCAAGGAATCTCATCCAAAGCGGCCAAGAGAATTCTGAGATATCTTAAGGGCACACAGGTCCTGGTTCTATACTACCCTTCAGGTGAAAATTTTAACCTTGTTGGTTATGTTGATGCTGATTATGCAGGTTATCTGGTGGACAGAAAAAGCACTTCTGGAATGGCTCACTTCCTTGGATCTTTTCTAATCTCATGGGGTACAAGGAAACAAACCTTCGTTTCCCTCTCAATAGCTGAAGCAAAGTATGTCGCAGCTGCATCTTGTTGTGCTCCGCTGTTGTGGATCAAGCAATAATTGGAAGATTTTGGAGTATACATTGATTTTGTACCACTACTATGAGATAACACCAGTGCTCTCAACATGGCAAAGAACCCGGTTCAGCACAAGAGAACCAAACACATTGATGTCAGACACCATTTTCTCAGAGATAATGTCGAAAAGGGGCTCATTTACATGAGATTTTGCTGCACTGAAGATCAAATTGAAGATATCTTGACCAAAGCTCTAAGAATGGAACACTTTGAGAGAAATAGGATGGCACTGGGGTTAATGAAACCTAACTGAGAACCTTTTTCTCCTCACATGGCTATGAAAGTCATACTCAAGTAAAAGTTAGCTAAAATGTTTTCTAACCAAGCCTAACTCACATATATACCGTTGCAGGTAGATACGCATGATGATTATAGAATCTAAAGGTACATCGTTGGAACTGCAAAAGAGAGTTGCAAAAGTTTTTACAAAAACAGGTTCGGAACCTGGTTCTTGTACCATAGGTTAGTAGTAATGTGTTTTCCTCATGCTTTTCTAAAAAGACAGCAAAATTAATGCAACTGCCACATCATCCGACTTTTCAAAGTCTGTGTGTCACGTCTTATCTCTCAAATCCCTTCACTTCGATGGGAGATGATGGTTCAGAGTAGTTAGGAGTGAGAGGGCTTTATGGAAGAAGGGATAATAAAGAGGGGGGGAGAGGAACGTGTTCTGACTAATTTCAAAATGACGGTAGGTTTTGGGAAGACAAAAGGTGCAGAGGAAGTGAAGGGATTTGAAAGATAAGACGTGAAACATAGACTTTGAAGAGCCGGATGATGTGGTGGTTGCATTAATTTTGTTGTCTTTTGAGAAAAGCATGAGGAAAACACATTACTACTAACATGTGGTACAGGAGCCAGGTTCCTGACCTATTTTTGTAAAAACATTTGCAGCTCTCTTTTTAAGTTCCAACGGTGTACCTATAGCTTCTATAATCATCATGCTTGTCTACCTGCAACGGTATATATGTGAGTTAGGGCTACACTAGAAAAGAACCAGGAACTCATCTCCTACACAAAACCCTTGGAATCTATTCCTCACATTACTATTCCTTTTGACGAAGATGACAAAGATGAAATGGTCCTCAGTGCTCGTTTTAAGATTCGCAAACCAGCAGTTACTCCTGAGTCTTCTTCCAAGCGAGCTTCTACCCAATTGCCGAAGAAAGAGGCTCTCAAAGCTTCCTTGTAGAAGAGCAAGAAAAGTCGTAAGAAAAAGAAGAAGAGGTTGATGAAGCAAGGGAAAATTGTGGCTTATAAGGACATTCCAGTGGTTGAGGTTGATGAACATGCTGAAGAG
The DNA here is from genome assembly GCA_005239535.1 of Nicotiana rustica. Classification (NCBI taxonomy): domain Eukaryota; kingdom Viridiplantae; phylum Streptophyta; class Magnoliopsida; order Solanales; family Solanaceae; genus Nicotiana; species Nicotiana rustica. Next base: position 171,980 of record ML444113.1, on the reverse strand, counting down.
GAACCTAGTTCCTTAGTGAAAAGATCTACAAAGGTCCAGAAGTCTTAGTTGGAGCTTCCGAGGAAGCTATGGAAAAACATGGTGCAACATCTGTGAAGAGTGGTGGCAAAGACAAAAAGGTTGTGGTTGAGAGAGGATTGTATGAGAACGATACTGTGGCAGTTGAGCGTGAGAGAGTGAAGTTAGTTGAAAAGTTGAGAAAATGCAAGAGGGAAACTGTTGGGGGACCTGGTTCACTGAAGACCATACCAAGTGACAGTGGACTTGGAAAAGAGAGATTGAGAACTCAAAAAGTACTGCGGGGTCGTATGTTTGACCCGGAAATATCTAAGATGGCTGGAATGAGGCATGTTCTGGAGATAGTGGAGTTCCAGAAATGGGATCATATGTTTACAGAGGCTGTGCCCCCAGTGGTATATGAAGAGGAGGTTCAAAACTTTTATGAAACTCTCTTCACTGTGAAAGGGGACCATATATGCGTGCTGGTAGGTGGGGTTGATATCGTGCTTGATGTTACTGCATTGGGAAAAATCTTCAGGTTCCGTGTGAGGGGATTTCCTCGATCAAGAGTTCTTATGAAGCTAACTTTAGGAGAGCCATTGTGAAAAAGCAGGCTATCCAGCATGGGGAACGGGTGCATAAGAAGGCCCATTTTGCAGTGTACCAGCTTCTCTTTGAGCTGGTCAATAAAGTTCTCCTACCCCGTGCTGAGAGGAGGTCTATTGCTTCTAGGTCTGAGCTAGTTTTGATGGAGGCTCTTGATTCATACAAACCAATTAATCTGCTAGCAATTATGATTGAACACATGCATAAGGTGGTTATGATGTCCCAAAAGGTCATCTCGTATATCTCTAGCTAACTCTGTATCCCAAGGTCGTGATAAACCTCCTTCTAATTCACCTCAATTTGCGTGCGCAGCCCGAGCGTGTAGCCGGTAAGACTTTATGTGAAAAACTGATAAAAATGATAATTTTGTATTAGAAATTTGAATAAAGTTGACTTCGGTCAACGTTCTTGGTAAACGGACCCGGACCTGTGATTTGTCGGTCCCGGAGGGTCTGCAGAAAAATATGGGACTTGGACGAATTCCCCGAATCGAATTCCGATGTCCCAAGTCCGAGAAATGAATTTTTTAAAGAAAATTATTTTCTTAAAAATATAAAAGTTTTTGAAAATTAAATGTTATGTGAAGCCTATGGTATTGGGCCCGTATCTTGGTTCCGGAGCCCGGTACAGGTTCGATACGATTGATATGTGTTATCTGTGAAGTTTGGTATGAAATAGACTTCATTTGACGTGATTCGGACCTTAAAAATGCAAAATTTGACGTTTAAAGAAGTTTTGAGAAATTTCATTGATTTTGAGGTTTAATTCGTTATGATGTTATTTTGGTGATTTGATTACACAAATAAGTCTGTAGGATGTTGTAGAGGTTTTGTGCATATTTGTCTTTGATCCCCAAGGGCTCGGTTGTGTTTCGGATAGGCGTCGAGGTGTTGAAACTTAGTAAAAAATCTGGTTTTTATTGTTGTTGCTGGTGTCTAGGGAATTACCCTATGCGAACGCATTCAAGGGTGTGCGAACGAACAGGGTTATAGAGGTCTGTGGCGTCAGGGTGGCTTAAGCTTGTGCGAACGCACCAAATAGGACGCGAACGCAGAGGGTTATTTTGTATCTACTATGCGAACGCGTAGGTAGAGTCACGAATGCACAACATTATTGTGGGCCTGGGCGGGGCGGCCCCAGAATCGCGAACGCATAGGTCTGTGTAGCAAACCTCTGCGAACGTGACTTGGGCCCGCGAATGCGGAGAGTAGTTTCGCCCAGCTATTTCTAAATGCCCAAAACAAAACCATTACGGGATTTTTACCAAACTTCATGAACCCTCTTCTTCTCCAAACCCCATAGGCGATTTTTGAAGAGTTCTTCCACCATAGCCTCGTAGGTAAGTGATTCTAACAATGTTTTCTTCCATTTTTCATCAGCATCTATTAGATTCCAGGCCTAAAAATATGAAATCAAATGTAGAAATTGGGATTTTGGGTAGAGTTAGGGCTTTTTTTTGAATATTTGGGAATTTAACCAGTTTTGGGGTCGGATTTCAAAACAAGTTATGTATTCGGGCTCGTGGGTGAATGGGTAATCGAAATGTGTATAAATTTGTCGGTTCCGAGGTGCAGGCCCGGGGGTCGACTTTTGGGTCGATTTTTATAATTTTGTGAAGATTGAAGCTTTATTATCCGGAATAGTTCCCTAGCCGTCCGAAGGTCTTTCTGCCCGAGAAGTCTATTTTTGAGTACCGAGTTGTTGTCCTTGAAGTAAGTATCTTGCCTAACCTTGTGTTGGGGAACTACCCCTTAGGATTGAGTCTTCTTTGTTGATTGTAGTCCGTGTATACGAGGTGACGAGTGCGTACTCGGACTTATTTGCTAATAAATTGATCTTTTAGGATTCGTAGGCTTCTTATGTTACCTGTGTATGAGTTGTAATTGTTACGTTTGAATCCTTGGTTGTTAATTTCTTCCTTTCCTGCTTAAATTAGAATTACTTACTTTTGGATTCCTTTGTTGGCTATTTGATCTTAATTGACTTAATGCTCTTATCTTCGTGCAATACTTGCTTCCTAAAACTGCCAAATTGACCATACTAGTGTTATCTAACTTTATAGTTGTTTAGCCGTAGTTAGAATATCCGTTCGTTGGTGTCGAGCATGCCCGTGAGTCTTACATTGTGCTTTATATGATTTTTCCCTTATGTGTTACTTGGACCTAGTTGATAAACATTTATGTTGTTGGTATTTTCTTGATGTTGCCTATTATTGGGCCTTTGTTAGAGCTGAGCTTTATTTCATAAAGTTAACCATTTAGGCGAGATTGGTTATAGCTGTTTCCCTTTCCGGGATGATGTTGTTTTCATTGTTGACTCCTTTGCTGTGATGGTATGATTTCTATTGTTGTTTATACTGTTAATGATACTGTTTGCGTTGTTGACTCCCTTGTCGGGATGTTGTGATTTATTGTTCTTATTGTTGATTTCTGGATGTTGTGATTTATGGTTCTTATTGTTGATTTCCCTTGTTAATTTGTTTTTTATGTTATTTTTTCACTAGGGGAAATGTGCCGAGTGTTTGTGAGGTTATGCACGAGGGGACATTCCGTGCCGACAGTTTATTTATTTATTTCACGAGGGGACATTCTGTACCGAGTGTTATTTATTTATTGCACGAGGGGACATTCCGTGCCAAGTGTTATTCATTTATTGCACGAGGGGACATTCCGTGCTGAGTGTTTGTGAGGTTATGTACGAGGGGACATTCTGTGCCGAGTGTTTATGCATTATTATTTCCGTTGTTCCTGTTTGCTTTTTACAGCACTTGTTTTGGTGAGGATTAGAGTAAAAGCACGAAAAGTGATGTCGTGCACTTGTCTTTGTGTTTTATTCCGCTATTCTAAATTTGGATATTCCTACTGATCTCTTACTGCATTTATTGGCAAGATTTTATATTCCTCTTGTACTGCATGGCAAATTTTTGAGTTACGGACTGAGTTCCGATGGATAAATCTCGAGGGGCTTTTGATCAAGGGATTTTATTGAAAAGTATTATTGAAAAAGTAATGGTTTTGAAATGATTGTATTTGAATGACTTTTACATCGAAGGTATATTTGAAAAGCACTACTCTTGCCTAAAATGATATTTGGAAGTGTTTTATTGGGAAAGCATCCTTGGGAAGTTTCGTATTTTGAAAGAAACTATGTTTTACGTAATTCTCTCTACTAAATATACTTATATCTACTTTTGGAAAAAAGTATGTTTTTGTCACGACCCGATTTACCCTCTTAAAGGTATCGTGATGGCACCTAGTCTCTATGACTAGGTAAGCCTAGAAATTTGCGGAAAATAACAGAATCAATAAAAATAAGGACAGAAAAGATATCAACTAGATATAACGTAGCTGCTCGGCATATACAGTAATTTTACTTCCCAAAACCCAAAATGTCACAAACATCACAAGCTAAACTCTATAGTTTAATATACAAAACTGGAAATGAAAGTGTAGTCTCATATATGAACTATAACTATGCTAAGATAGGAGGGGGACTCAAAAGCTCTGCGGACGCTGCAGAAATACCCTAAAGTCTCCCAAAGATCTGCTACTTACTGTCTCCGGAACGGTGCACTGATACCTGGATCTGCGCATGAGAAAAACATGCGCAGAAGGGCGTGAGTACTCCACATTCGGTACCCAGTAAGTGCCAAGCCTAACCCCTGTCATGTAGTGACGAGGTCAGGTTGCGGCTGTACTTAGTTTGCAAAAATAAACAGATATAATTAACAGTTAAGTAAAACAGTAATGATTAACGGGAAGTAAGGTGAACCGGAAAGAATGAAGTAATAAATCTCAGTTCCGCGCAGTGTATAAATCAGTAGATGGTCGTGCCATGCAATACAAGGGAAAGTCTCAGGTCTCGGCTCGCAGTTCCAATATAAATATGCAATGCAATGTAAGGGAAAGTCTCAGCCCGCAGTCCCAATGTAAATATGAAATGCAATGCAAGGGAAAGTCTCAGGTCGTAGCCCGCAGTCCCAATGTAAATATACAATACAATGCAAGGGAAAGTCTCAAGTCATAGCCCGCAGTCCCAATGTAAATATGTAATGCGAGATGTGGATCAGATATAGCATAATTCAAAGTTTGGGGAAAACAGTTGGTAAATATAAAGGAAGGTACTCAACCCAGTTTCAAATAATAGTAACGAGTGGAAAATCAGGTAAAATCGTTGAGCTTGATAAAATCTTAAGTCGCTACTCAGTTAAACAAATAACGAAAATATTAGGAATTGAAGATGAAGTATGTCGTAGAAGAAAAACAATGGAATTAGTGAGAATATCCCGTGGATGTACTAGTCACCTCACGTACACGGGGTTTTTATATCAAAAAAATCAGTTATAAATTCCTAAGGGAATTTCCCCAACACACAGTTAGGCAAGCCACTTACTCGTATGTGCTAATCAACCAATAATCACGCTCTTGCCACGAGTATCCAACTCCGGGTGGCCCAAATCTATTCAAATCGATTGCATAATGTGAATATCATTTCAAGAAGTCAAAGTAACTAATTAATTCGAAGATAATACACGAAATTAGGAATTTTGACCAAAACGCCCCTCGGGCCCACGTCTCGGAATCGGGTAAAAGTTATATTTTCCGGACACCCATTCACTCACGAACTCACTCGACCAGAAACATCGAAATCCGATGCCAAAAAACCCTTAAATTCTCATAATTTTGGTTTGAGGAAGTTTCATCAAGTTCCCATGGTTTCCCCCCCATTTTTGTTAATTAAACTAAAGAAAAGAATGGGGATTAATGGTGTAACAATGAATTAGGATTAGAGAACGTTACCTATGATCCTTCTCTTCAAAATCCACTAAAAATCACCAATTCCTTATCTCTCAAACGATTTTAGACTTATGAAATTCAACCCTCAGATTTTTGGAATAAACACACAGGGATCTCGCACCTGCGTTCCCGTTCACCGCACCTGCGGAAAAAGCATCACAGCTGTTGAATTCACTTAAGTCCACTGGGCCGCATCTGCGGTTCTGCACCCGCGGAACCTAGGTCGCACCTGCGACCACTGGTCAACCCCCCTCACCATCGCACCTGCGACCAGCGCTATCGCGCCTGCGTGTTCGCACCTGCGGCAAAACCTTCGCAGGTGCAAAAAACCAGAAGAAAGTCTGGTTCAGTAATTTGATAAGTTCAAAATTCTCACGTTAAGCATCTGAAACAACCCCGAGGCCCCCAGGACCTTAACCAAAACCACCAACCAACCCTAATACCTTATTCGAAGTAGGTCGAGCCTTAAAAACACGTCTCATAACTTCAAAATCATCGATTATGCATAGATTCAAGCATAGGAACTTAGGAAAACTCTAGAATTCACATCTGACACCGAAACACATCGAAAATCATCCGAATGACCTCAAATTTTGCACACAGATCATAAACGACATTACGGACCTGCTGTCGCTTCCGGAAATCCATTCCGAGTCCGATATCAAAATCTCACCTATCGGCCGAATTCGCCGAAATTCTAACTTTCGCCAATTCAAGCCTAAATTCACAACCGACGTCGAAAACACATTCTGAGTATGCTCCTAACCCCGAAATCACCCAACAGAGCTAACGGAGTCGACTGAATCCCATTCAAGATCCGTCTTCACAGAGCTCTAGCTACAACCAGATTTCTAAAGTTAAGATCCACATTTATGGACTGTGTCCAAAATCACCCCGAATTTCATCACTCAATGCACCGACACGTTCCAATAACATAAATAGATATAGGAGAAACAGTAAATAGGGGATCAGGGCGTTAATTCTTAAAATGACCGGCCGGGTCGTTACATCCACCCCTCTTAAGAAAATCGTTCGTCCTTGAATGAGCATAGAAACATACCTGAAGCTGGGAAAGGATGAGGGTACTGACTCCACAAATCCTGCTTGGTCTCCCAAGTTGCCTCCTCGACTGGCTGACCCCTCCACTGAACCTTTACTGACGCAATATCCTTTGACCTGAGCTTTCTAACCTGCTTGTCCAATATAGCCACAGGCTCCTCAACATATGATCGATCCTTGCCCAATTAGACTGAGCTGAAATCCAAGACAAGAGTCGGGTCACCGTGATACTTCTGGAGCATGGAGACGTGGAACACCGGATGAACCCTTACTAGGTGGGAGGCAGAGCTAGCTCATAAGCAACCCCCCCAACACGTCGCAACACCTCAAAAGGGCCAATAAATCTCGGACTCTTCCCGAACCTCATGACACCCTTCATATGCGATACCCGAAGCAAAACCCGATCACCAGCCATAAATTCCAAGTCCCGAACCTTCAGATCCGCATAGCTCTTCTTCCTGGACTGAGCTGTGCGAAGTCTCTCCTGAATCACCTTCACCTTGTCCGGGGCATCCCAAACCAAGTCTGTACCCAACAATCGGGCCTCGCCCGGCTCAAACCATCCCACGGGAGACCTGCAATGCCTACCATACAAGGCCTCATATGGCTCCATCTGAATGCTGGAATGGAAACTGTTGTTGTAGGAAAACTCTGCAAGGGGAAATAATAGATCCCATGAACCTCAAAAATCCATCACACAGGCATGACGAATATCCCCGAGGATCTGAATCGTGCGCTCGAACTACCTGTCCGTCTGAGGATGAAAAGTTGGGCTCAACTCTACCCTGGTGCCTAACTCTTGCTGAACGGCTCTCCAGAACCATGAAGTGAACTGTGTACCTCTGTCTAAAGTGATAGATACTAGAATACCTTGGAGGCGAACAATCTCTCTGATATAAATCTCAGCCAACCTCTCCGATGAATATGTAGTTAGTACCGGAGTGAAATGGGCTGATTTGGTCAGCCGATCCACAATCACCCAAATAGCATCATGCTTCCTCAAAGTCCGAGGAAGTCCAAACACAAAGTCCGTGGTGACCCGCTCCCACTTCCACTCTGGAAGCTCAATCTGTTGAAGTAACCCTCCTGGTCTCTGATGCTCACATTTGACCTGCTGACTGTTGAGACACTTGGCTACAAATTCTGCTATATCCTTCTTCATTCTTCGCCACCAATAGTGCTGTCTCAGATCCTGGTACATCTTTGTTATACCCGGATGGATAGAATACCGCGAACTATGGGTCTCCTCAAGAATCAACTCCCGAAGCCCATCTACGTTGGGCACACAGATACGGCCCTGCATCCTCATCACCCCATCCTCTCCTATAGTCAAATCTTTGACATCACCCCGCCAGACTCTATCCTAAAGAACCAAAATGTGGGGATCATCATACTGGCGCTCTCTGATACGGTCATGAAGGGAAGATCGAGCAACCACACAAGCTAATACTCGGCAAGGCTCAGAAAGATCCAACCTCACGAGCTGACTGTCTAAGGACTGAACATCTAAGGCTAGAGGTCTGTCAGCTGCATGAAAGTCTGCCAAACTCCCCAAACTCTCTGCCCGGCGACTCAAGGCGTCAGCCACCACATTGGCCTTCCCCGGGTGGTATAATATAATGATGTCATAGTCCTTTAGCAACTCTAACCACCTACACTGGCGCACATTTAGATCCTTCTGCCTGAATATGTGCTGCAAACTCCGTTGATCCGTAAATATCTCGTTGGGAACACCATATAGATAATGACGCCATATCTTCAGGGCGTGAACAATCGCTGCTAACTCGAGATCATGAACATAGTGGTTCTTCTCATAGATCTTCAACTGTCTGGACGAGTAGGCAATCTCCCTACCATCATGCATCAATACCGCTCCCAAGATAATCCTCGAAGCATCACAATAAAATGTATAGGATCCGGAACAAGTAGGTAAAACCAACACAGGAGCTGTAGTCAGGGCTGTCTTGAGCTTCTGAAAGCTCTCCTCACACTCCTCAATCCATAAAAAAAGGTGCACCCTTCTGGGTCAATCTAGTCATGGGTGCTGAAATTGATGAGAACCCCTCCACAAAATGACGATAATACCCAGCCAACCCGATGAAACTGTGGATCTCAGTAGTTGAAGAAGGTCTGGTCCAACTCTGCACTGCCTCCACCTTCTTCGGATCTACCTTGATCCCATCCGTAGACACCACGTGGCCTAAGAATGCCACAGAATGGAGCCAAAATTCAAACTTAGAAAACTTGGCATACAACTGCTTCTCCCTCAATGTGTGAAGCACGGTCCTCAAGTGCTGCTCATGGTCCTCCTGGGACCTAGAATATAACAAAATGTCATCAATGAACACAATGATGAAAGTATCAAGGTAAGGCCGAAATATGATGTACGTCAGGTGCATGAATCATGCTGGGGCATTGGTCAACCCGAATGACATAACAAGGAACTCATATTGGCCATATCTTGTCCTGAAGGCAGTCCTCGAGATATCCGGTTCCCGAATCTTCAGCTGATGATAACCTGAAAGTAGATCAATCTTGGAGAACACTCTAGCACCCTGTAACTGGTCAAATAGATCATCAATGCGAGGCAATGTGTACCTGTTCTTCACTGTCACCTTATTCAACTACCGGTAGTCAATACACATACGCATCGAGCCATCCTTTTTCTTCACAAATAATACCGGAGTGCCCCAAGGTGATACACTAGGCCTGATGAATCCATTCTCAAGCAACTCCTATAATTGTTCCTTCAAATCCTTCAACTCAGGAGAAGCCATACGATAAGGAGGAATGGATATGGGCTGAGTGCCAGGCAATAATTCAATGCCGAAATCAATGTCTCTATCAGGTGGCATACCCGGAAGATCAGCCTGAAATACATCAGAATAGTCTCTGACAACTGGAACTGACTCCACTATTGGGTTCACGGTACTAACATCTCTCACATAAGCCAAATATGCATCACACCCCTTCCAAACCATCAGCTAAGCCTTAAGAAAAGAAATGACTCGGCTCGGGGAGTATACTCCAAGGAACCTCTCCACTCTAACCTCGGAGATCCTGCCATAGCCAGCATCAAAGTCTTGGCGTGACGATCAAGAATAGCATAATAGGGAGAAAGCCATTCCATACCCAATATAACATCGAAATCTACCATACTGAGTAGTAGCAAATTAGCTCTGGTCTCAAAACCACTGATAGTAATCAAATACGACCGATATACGCGGTCCACAATAAGAGAATCTCCCACAGGAGTAGAAACATAAACAGGGGAACTCAAAGTGTCCCGGGCTATCCCTAGATGTGAAGAAAAAATAGGAAGACACGTGTGAGTATGTAGAGCCTGGGTCAAATAATACCGATGCATCCCTATGACAAACGGGAACAATACCTATAATGACTGAATCTGAAGCAATAGCCTCGGAACGGGCCGGAAGAGCATAGTACCTGGCCTAGCCTCCCCCTTTAGGGTGACCTCGACCTCCTCGACCTACACCTCGAGCTTTCTGAGGTGTCGGGGTAGCAGCAGGGGCTGGAGGAATAGATGGAGGACCTGGAGGAAGGCGGGGAGCCTGATAAATCTGAGGGGGTGCACCCTGATATGTCTGAGGTGGTGCGCCCCTCCCCCTCTGGGGAAATCCTTGATCATATGCCGAGGGTCACCACACCCAAAACAACCCCTCTGAGGACGCAATGGCTGCTGCTGACTCTGAATAGCCAACTGGACTGGCTAGTGATAGCACCTCAAGCTGGAGGCACCTGAGATACCGGTGGTGTATAATAAGGCTCCTGAGGTCTAGGAGGAGCTGGAATACCACTGGCTGCTGGAAGAGCTGAATGAATGGGGCGGCTCACAAAACCCTTAAAATGGCGTGTTGCATGTGTACGAACTCCTAAAAAATGACCCGTCTCTCGAGACCTTTTGGCCTCACTCCCCTCTTTGTCCCGGGCCAACATACTCTCAATCCTCCTAGCAATGCTCACGGCCTTCTGGTAAGTAATATCTGTCTCTAGCTCTCTGTCAATGCCTGGTCATCAGTACGTCCTGTACGGGTACGAACCATCTGCAAGCAAGAATAGAATAGAGTTTAAGAATTTGATGACGATAACTAGAACGATAAGTAATTTTATTGTTCTTAACAGTTACATAGCCTCCCGAAGATAGATATAGACGTCTCTCCACCGATCCGCGAGACTCTAATAAACCGGCTTGTGATGTTGTGACTCCTATGAACCTAGACGCTCTGATACCAACTTGTCACAATCCGATTTACCCTCTGAAATTTGCGGAAAATAATAAAATCAATAAAAATAAAGACAAAAAAGATATCAAGTAGATATAACGTAGCTGCTCAGTGTATCAAGTTATTTTACTTCCCAAAACCCAGAATGTCACCAACATCACAAGCTAAACTCTATGGTTCAATATACAAAACTGGAAATGAAAGTTTAGTCTCATATACGAACTATAACTATGCTAAGATAGGAGGGGGACTCAGAAGCTCTGCAGACGCTGCAGAAAAACCTCAAAGTCTCCCAAAGATCTGCTACTCTACTGACTACGGAACGATGTGTTGGTACCTGGATCTGCACATGAGAAAAACATGTGCAGAAGGGCGTGAGTACTCCACATTGGGTACCCAGTAAGCGCTAAGCCTAACCCCAGTCAAGTAGTGACGAGGTCAGGTTGCGGCTCTACTTAGTTTGCAAAAATAAACAGATATAATTAACAGTTAAGTAAAACAGTAATAATTAATGGGAAGTAAAGTGAACCGGAAAGAATGAAGTAATAAATCTCAGTTCCGCGTAGTGTATAAATCAGTAGATGGTCGTGCCATGCAATACAAGGGAATGTCTCAGGTCTCGGCCCGCAATCCCAATGTAAATATGCAATGCAATGCAAGGGAAAGTCTCAGGTCTCGGCCCGCAGTCCCAATGTAAGTATGCAATGCAATGCAAGGGAAAGTCTCAGGTCATAGCCCGCAGTCCTAATGTAAATATGCGATACGATGCAAGGAAAGTCTCAGGTCTCAGCCCACAGTCCCAATGTAAATATACAATACAATGCAAGGGAAAGTTTCAGGTCATAGCCCGCCGTCCCAATGTAACTATGTAATGCGAGATGTAGATTAGATATAGCATAATTTAAAGTTTGGGAAAACCAGTTGGCAAATATAGAGGAAGGTACTCAACCCAGCTTCAAATAATAGTAACGAGTGGAAAATCAGGTAAAATCGTTAAGCTTGATAAAATCTTAAGTTGCTACTCAGTTAATCCAATAACGGAAATAATATGAATTGAAGATGAAGTATGTCATAGAAGGAAAATAATGGAATTAGTGAGAATATCCCATGCATGTACTCGTCACCTCACATACACGGGGTTTCTATATCAAAAAAATCAATTCTAAATGCCTAAGGGAATTTCCCCAACACAAAGTCAAGCCACTTACCTCGAATGTGCTAATCAACCAATAATCACGCTCTTTCCACGAGTATCCAACTTCGAGTGGCCCAAATTTATTCAACTCGATTGCATAATGTGAATATCATTTCAAGAAGTCAAAATAACAAATTAATTCGAAGCTAATACGCGAAATTAGGAATTTTGACCAAAACGCCCCTCGGGCCCACATCTCGGAATCGGGTAAAAATTATATTTTCCGGATACCCATTCACTCACGAACTCACTCGACCATAAACATCGAAATCTGATGCCAAAACCCCCTTAAATTCTCATAATTTCGATTTGGGGAAGTTTCATCAAATTCCCATGGTTTTCCCCCATTTTTGTTAATTAAACTAAAGAAAACAACGGGGATTAATGGTCTAACAATGCATTAGGATTTGTAAACGTTACCTATAATCATTCTCTACAAAACCCACTGAAAATGATCAATTCCCGAGCTCTCAAACAATTTTAGACTTATGAAATTCAACCCTTTGATTTTTGGAATAAACACACATGGATCTCGCACTTGCGGTCCCGTTCACCGCACCTGCGAAAAAAGCATCGCATGCGAAATTCACTTAAGTCCACTAGGGCCGCACCTGCGGTCGTTTGGTCGTGCCTGCGGTTCCGCACCTGCGGAACCCAGATCGCACCTGCGACCACTGGTCAACCCCCCTCACCATTGTACCTACGACCAGCCCTATCGCGCCTGCATGTCCGCACCTGCGACAAAACCTTCGCAGGTGCGAAACACAAGAAGAAAGTCTGATTCAGCAATTTGGTAAGTTCCAAATTCTCCCGTTAAGCATCCGAAACAACACCGAGGCCTCCGGGACCTCAACCAAAACCACCAACCGACCCTAATACATTATTCGAACTAGGTCGAGCCTTAAAAACACGTCTCTTAACATCAAAATCATCGATTATGCATAGATTCATGCCTAGGAACTTAGGAAAAATCTAGAATTCACATCCGACGCCGAAACACATCTAAACTCATCTGAATGACCTCAAATTTTACACACAGGTAAATGACATTACGGACATGCTGTCGCTTCCAGAAATTCATTCCGAGTCTGATATCAAAGTCTCACCTATCGGCCGAAATTGTATCTTTCGCCAATTCAAGCCTAAAATCACAACCGACCTCGAAAAGACATTCCGAGAATGCTCCTAACCCCGAAATGACCCAACGGAGCTAACGAAGTCGACGAAATCCCATTCCGGATCCGTCTTCACACAGCTCTAGCTACAACAATATTACTATTTCTAAGATCCACATTTATGGACTATGTGTCCAAAATCACCCCGGATTTCACCACTCAATGCACCGACAGGTTCCAATAGCATAAATAGACATGGGAGAAATGGTAAATAGGGGATCGAGGCGTTAATTTTTAAAACAACTGCCCGGGTCGTTACAGTTTTCAAAGGAAACTCTTCCATACTAAAACGATTTTATTTGCAAAAGTTTTTTTTAGCAACTACAATTTAAAAATTTCTACTAGTTATGGATTTTAATGGCTAAGGCTTGATGTGAACAAACCGACGTGGAGTTGAGTTATTGGTGTTCTCTATTGTATTGTGTTTCCTTTCGATTCGGCTTGTTTTGCTGTCCATCTTTCTGTGTATTTCTGTGTTGTTTCATGATTGATTTATGTAATTTCCTTCCGCTTTATATTTTTATTATCGTAAATTATTCCGTGAAGTCTTAGATAGACGTAACGTTCGGTTATTTCTATATTCATGTTATTTATTTTGTAGACCAGTGGTGTCTTGACTAGTCCTCGTCACTACTTTATCGGGATTAGTCATGATACTTACTGGGCTCCGCTGTGGTGTGCTCATACTACACTTCTGCACATTTTTGTGTGCATATCCAAGTATATATTGTAGTAGCTATGTGGATGATTGACGAGGAGACTCAAGGTAACCTTCTGTTGCATTCGCAGGCTTCGGAGTCACCTTCTTTGTAATTATTATTCATTCACCGTTGTATTTATTTCCAAACAGTTGTACTTAGAAATTGTAGAACATTCGTAGAGCTTATGACTTGTACTACCGATTTTGGGAAAATTTATACATTCTGTTGATATTCTATATCAAGACTGTTACTTTCTCCTTATTTATTATTGTTATTCAGTAACTGCTAGGCTTACCTAGTCCCTAAGACTAGGTGCCATCACGATACCCAACGGAGGGAAAATGGGTCGTGATAGTGGTGAACTTCCGAGAAGGCAATCATGGGCTCCCATACGGATTTATCCTTACTCGCGTGTTTTAGTTCTATAATGTGCCTCTGGCCAACCCAAAGGTAGGAATCCGCAAGCAGACCTTCTCCAAAACAACTCTAGAAGAGTGTGAGTGAATAGAAAAGGCTAGGGGGAACACTTCAACCATTTCTCAGCTGATTAATGCTCAAAATGGTGCAACTGATGTGATCAGAAAGCTGAAGGCTCAAAATGCCATACTAGAAACTCAGCTAAGTCAAGTTGTTGGGGCACCTGGTTTTGCTAGTTCTTCGTATGAAGAGGTTTCCCATTTGACTAATGAAAATGCTGAGCTTAGGCAGCAGGTGCAGACCCTACGGGAGACACTGCTCGAGGAACAGATGCCTGAAAATGCCCGCATGGACCTGTTTCTCAAAACCCTTGTTGCCTCCTCCTCCAAGACTTCCTCTTCTAGTGCCCCCTAGGATCCTCTCAGTGTCTAGTTGTCTTATGTTGCGATGTTTTGTGGTTGTTTTTTTTTNTGGTTCTCAAAACCCTTGCTGCCTCCTCCTCCAAGACTTCCTCTTTTAGTGCCCCCTAGGATCCTCTCAGTGTCCGATTGTCTTATGTGGTGATGTTTTGTGATTTTTTTTTTGTGATGGCATGTTGGATTCCACCGTTACTGCTCCTGATGAAACAGTCCAATTTAGTCTTTACTTTCATAGCGAAGACTTCTATGTTTTTATAACTATTGTTATTAATGAATCATCTTCTCTTTTGCTTAGTACAATGGTTGTTTTCCTTTTACTTCTCTTTTTTATTATGTTGTGTACACACATGGGGAATGAGTTAGCTGTGTTGGACTTGTTTATACTTTCTGCTTATTTATGATTTTTAATGATTCCAAAAGGGGGAAGAATTTACTTAACAAAATGAATAATGGATTAAGGAAAAAGCACAGAGTCAGGGGGGACATATGGGGTCCCTGATACTTTATCTAGTCAAGTTAGGCTCTATAACTTGTCATCAATTTTAAAAGTTTGTCATCGTCAAAAAGGGAAAAAATGATGGGTTTAGGGTCTCTTAGTCTTATGTTTTGATGATCTAACAAATTTTCTGCTTAGAACCAGATAGGACTTGATGCATGTTTGGTATAATAATTCAGCAATATACTCAAAGTAATCTGGGCAGTGTACTTTATGGATTCACAAGAAACAGTTTAGGGACCTGATCCCTTGATGTTACCCTGGAAGAAGTACAAGTCAACTCTACAGTTGGAAAACAGTTGCAGAAAGTGACCGCCTGCAACTGTGCACATTACATTGCAGAAACAGTGCAGCAGTCACTTCCCATTGGAACAAGTGTGTACCAACTATGAATTATATTATCCCTGGGTTGTCTTAGAGATATAATATCATGGTATAAGGCAAAAAAGATATTCACTTGAGCATTTACTAATATTCTCTAAAGCATTGAAGATCTGAACGTGCATTGAAGTCTCAAGTGTGTCAAGAAAAAGAAGAAAACTCCATTACGGACTAGTTCCATTACGAGTCTATGTGTGTCCTTAGTTGAGTTGTAATCTTGTATTTTGTTCCTAATCTTAACTCTTATCTTGCTTTCTTAGAAGCCTTGTGTTAGGAAATCCAAATCATAAACCGTCTGAGTTTCTGTTGTGACTAGAGTTAGTCATAGGTTAAAGTCTTTGTAACTAGTGAGTGACAAAGTGGCCTGTGATAAGTGTATTACAAGTTAGTGTGATTGAAGTCTTTTTGATAGAGTCATTACAAAGTGGCTTATAATAGTTGAGTTACAAGTTAGTGAAGTTGAAATCCTACCAGCGTAAGTCATGGTTTTTATCCCCTTAAGTTGGGATTTTTCCACGTAAAAAATCATGTGTCTCATTTACATACTGTTTCTAGTAGTTAACACTGAGGGAACTGTAATAGGACCAACTCTCTGTACAGTTGGTGGACTCATATAAACTATCACCTAGGGCGATCAAAGTGTTTCTCAAAAACAAAAAAGACATCACCAAGTCAAAGTAACAAGAAGAGCAAATATGTGAACCGACTGATCGTAGACTGATTGTCATCAGATGGAAAAGTAACATCAACCTCAAGCTATCCAAGCATGTTAGAATTCAAAATCCAACTAGTCCGGATTGTTGAAACCGCAACAAAAAGCATTCCTCTTGCCACTGGCTTTCAATCAGAAGTCCAGAATTTGAAACTTGTCATCAACGATTTCATTGAAGGTTTTGAGCCAACAACATGTTTTAAGGTTGTTCCTGAAAAAAGAGCCGAGTACCAACAAGAAGGCGCAGGTATACCAGAAATTTATGCAGCAACATCACATGTGGAATCAGAGCTTCCTCAATTAAAGAGAATCATATGGCTTTGGAGAAGAACTATTTTTTATGGATTGGGATTATGCTATTTTTGACTAAGCTAACTTTCGCTTTGATATTTTGTCGGCTTGTGCTTTTATCATATGTTTTTCAGGAAATAATGCAAGTTCTTCTATTGAATTGGCATCTTCATATTTTGTTAGGCTTATTGTTACCTCTCCTTGTATTTCTTATTTTCAAGAATCAATGATAATGAGTAATAAAAAGTATCACGACTTTAATAGTTTTTAACAAAAATAAATTGAACCACAAAAATCTCATCAACCAATATAACAAGCTTAGCCAGTTAAAAAAAGTGAAAACTAACAACATGCAGGGAATAAATCAAAATTTGCATTTGATAAGTCACCATAAGCCTATAAAAAAGAACTTGAAGCCAAGTTACGACCATGTATACCACTGCCACTTGTGAGCAAATAAATTTAAGATATTCCCATCAAGATAGATGTTGTTATCACAATTTATTGTATTATATTGTATTATACTGTATTGTTTGATGAATATAATGTTTGGATAGATTGTGTCATTTTCCATCATTTTATAATGTCACACACCAGCAATAT
>ML444113.1:130900-154474 GCA_005239535.1 Nicotiana rustica | reverse complement strand
TATATATATATATATGATACGGTATTTAATAATAATGAAGGGTGAGTTGAGATGAAAAGGCAAAGTAACGACGCGATCACACCAAATCGACCGTTACATAAAGTGACACATTTCTTCGTTACGTAACGACTGATTTAACGATACGGTACAATAAAATTTAAATAACAATAAAAAAAACATCGTATTTAAAGTAACAATACGATATAATACAATCGGTAACTTAAGTAACTTTATCTGTCAAATCCAAGTGGAACTATGAAGCTATATGAATTTGTAGCCATATTTGGAGGCCTAATGTTGATCTTGGTTCAAATGCCATGTTTTCACTCACTTAGGCATATCAACTTGATTTCTCTGCTACTTTGTCTTGCTTATAGTGCTTGTGCCACAGCTGGTTCCATTTGCATAGGTACTTAATTTATATTGCAAAGGCTTATACATTTATTTTACCAACACTTAATTTTTCAATAATTTTGTAACAACTCCTAATATATTTCCTAGGAAGATCATCTAAGGGACCAGAGAAAGACTATTCGATCAATGGCGTTAAAGAGACTCGCATTTTTAGCATTTTTAATGCTATTGCTATTATTTCCACCACATTTGGAAATGGAATAATTCCTAAAATTCAGGTTAGTTGATACAAGAATAAATATTATAAGATAATCAAGAAATTCATATATTTAAAAATTATATGAAAAGTACTATATGTTGTAATGTGATTACATGCAACAATAGCGCCGCCGGTGAAAGGGAAGATGTTCAAAGGGCTATGCATTTGTTACGCCATGTTATCAACGGCTTTTTATAGTGTAGCCATTTCTGGATATTGGGAATTTGGGAACAAAGCTGAGGGCCTCATTCTCAGCAGCTTTACACATAATGGCCAGCATCTTGTCCCAAAGTCATTTATCTTCACCACTAACATCTTCACTATTCTCCAATTGTTCGTTGTTGCTGTCGTATGTATATTCTCTATGCATTCTGGAAAAAAACCCCAAAAAGAAAATAATTTTACTTTTATACATCGACAATATAAAATAATTTTTACACTATCAAGTTATTTAAAAAATAATTATAGGTAATCCACTCATAATATGTAGTTCTCAGTTTGGAAAGTTGACTTGAATAGCCGCCTACCCAAAAAAAATAGCTGGCAAATGTATATATTAGTGTATAAATATATGTATATTGGTTAAAGGCAGTAAATAGATTTCGTCGAAGGGTTGAAGTGTTAAAAGCTCTCAGTTTCCTAAAAATGAAGGCAGATTAGAATTGCTCTAACACGATAAATTATAATGATAGTATGCGAAAATTCTATACTGTAAGTATATATAAAGTTGAGGATTTAGCTTATATGTATAAAGAATTTTGCACTATATATTCTGACATATCATAGCACATGCATAATCGACCTTATTTTTAAGACTATTAATCCCATTATTTTTTTAACAATTACTTGTTATTATTTTTTAGGTGACGTAACAATATAAAAGTTATTTTATGATCCCTCAGTGTACAAAAATTAAACTCATAAGTTAAATCCGAAATAAAGGATTTAACTTTAGTACTTAGTGTCATAGTATGGTTTATTTGTTGCAGGTGTACTTGCAGCCAAGAAATGAAGTACTAGAGAGAACTTTTGCTGATCCAAAGAGCAGTGAATTTTCTACTAGAAATGTAATTCCAAGAGTAATATCTCGATCAATTTCAGTAATCATATAGACTACAATAGCAACAATGCTTCCATTCTTTGGAGATATAAATATAGTGATTGGAGCATTTGGTTTCTTGCCCCTTGACTTTTTGTTGCATGTTATCTTCTACAACTTGACATTCAAACCATCAAAGAGAAAACCTATTTTCCGGTTTAACATTGAAATGGCCCTTGTTTTTTCAGTCATAGGAGTCATAGTTGCTGTTGTTGCTGTCAAACAAATTAGTCTTACGCCAAAACATATTGTTTATTCGCAAATGTCTAAGCAAATGAACATAAATAATTAAGTATAGTAGTTCTAAGTATGATAGTATCATTTTCTTCTATTCAAATTATAACTAGTCATAGGACATCTTGCTGCCTACGTATACCTTGTAATGTAGAAAAGGAATATATAAATTGAGCACAAACTCATTCTTGAATATAATTTGGACCTGTATCATATACAATTTGACTTGGTAAATATTGTCCCTAGCTCCATATTCCACTGTCTTAAAGCAAGTTACTACTCTTTTGGGTGTTGGTTACTTAGAAATGGATCATAGCTACCAAAAAATATTCAATTCAAATAAGAGCATTCTTGACTTATAATACCTAGGAAAAATGGCTCAAACAAATTATCAAATGAATGTTTCTTTAGAAAGAAAGCATTATAAGAGTGAAAAACACATCCTCAAAAATCATTAAAAATTTTCATCGTGCTCTCTCGGAAGCAGGGGCGAATGCAGCCTTTTGGCTGCAGGTTCGTAAACCCATAAATTTGGACACGAAGTATAGATATGTATGTAAAACCTACTAAAATCTCAACAAATATTAGATTTGGACCCGTACTTTTAATGGTATAATTAATTTTCTGCAAAGTTGAACCTATTAAATTTCAATCATGGGCCTCTGCTCGGAAGCTAACATGATCATTCTTTCTCCAAATTCAAAGGAGGAAATGCTTCAAATTTTTCTTCGTGGGGATGGTTCAAACTCATCCCTTGATGTTCAGATTGCTCTGCTTG
This sequence comes from Nicotiana rustica, assembly GCA_005239535.1. NCBI lineage: Eukaryota > Viridiplantae > Streptophyta > Magnoliopsida > Solanales > Solanaceae > Nicotiana > Nicotiana rustica. The sequence continues at coordinate 151,750 of ML444113.1, read as the reverse complement.
ATATTTTCTTTGCGTATTTTCTTTGAATTTACCGGCAATAACCTATAAAAACAAAAGATTTAGTATATTAAATATGAGTTTATTATACCAAACACTATAAATAATTTTTATTCTATCAAGTTAAATTGACCTACAATAATAGGTAATTCTCCTTATCAAATTTAGGTGGCATATATCAAGGACCTAAATAGTCCAATTTTCATACATTAAGGACCAGTTTGATCATTTTCTCTTTAATTTACTATTGAAAATAGTTTAAGGTATAGGAAGACTCAAACTAAGAATACGTAGAAGCATAAGAGAGTGAGAGAGGATATGATTTCTCTCTTCACTTAGTATATGACCTAATATGGCCCCATCCCCACCCCTGTACTGAACCCACTCCCTGCACCACTACGAAAATCGACCGGATACCACGGTAGCACCAGTGGATATCGAAGCTTCTTCAATGAAGAACTGATTCAAAGATGTCCTAGGAGACAACCGCTTCACAATGTCAAACGTCTACCACCCAAGTTACTACCAAGTGGAGGCAGCTCTGAAAGCTCCATTGGAAGAAAAAAATGCTGAGGAAATCCTCCTAACCCTTGACCAAAAAATGAGAATCTACAACCCTTGGAGATTCACAGTGAACATCAAAGTACTTAGGAAGAAAATTCTCCATCACCTACTCAAACCAAAGCTACAACAACTATGATGCCCCAGTGAGCACCTAACGATCATTGATTTTGTCTGGAACTTTTTTCATAATGATGTTTCAAGAAAAAGTTAACGTGGAAAAGGCCCTACATGGGGCCCATGGTTTATTATGTGCCATTTCATCTCAGTCCGAAATTGGGAACCCATTTTTGTTCCGGAAAAGTCCAATATATAATCAACCACCATATGGATCAGGCTTCCCCAATTACCCACCGAGTTCTAGGACAAGGAGATTCTAGAAAGTGGGGAAAGAAAAGTGGGGAAACTATTGAAGATCGATACCTGCACATCTGTCATTCTCATAGGCAGATATGCAAGGATTTGCATCCAAGTCCCCGTAGACATCCCACTTAGGACTTCCGTCATAATTGAGAGCACATGCAACAAATTAAATACAGGGGGAGGGAATCATGTGTAAGAGGTATGGGAGGATAGAACACACAACGAGAAAGTGAACGGCTACACAAACTCGAACCATCGGAGAAGCCGAAATCATCCACCACGGAACCACAACCAAAGGGAGGAAGTGATTGGATAACATTGGAGTTCCCAAGACGGACCAGAAGGAAAACAAGAGCATACTATTAACCAAAAGAAGAAAACACCATTGAGAAGGCAGGTGGAAGGAAAAACATCCTTATATCATTGGAGACAGGTAAGTTTTTCGTCCTTGTGGACTTGGGGGAAAAGGAGGCCTAGGCTGAAATCCTAACGGGCCAAAGAGCCCAAGCCCAATGAAAAGACAATGGGGCAAAGACTTTAAGCCTAGATGGGCCAAAGGACTTGGGTCAGGAATGGGATGGTCAGACAAACCTTGACCGAGTTTTAAAACCATTTGAGGTTAAGGCATTTAGCCTAGAACCTGGTCACGTGCCCAAACCCAACACTAAGAATGGCCACATAAAGCTCACACGCCAAAACCAAACACACTCATCTCTGAAAGAGCACGTGCTCCAAAGGAAGTGGAAACTGCTAATAGAGGTAGTTTAATATACCCGCCTCTAGCCAAAATATGATACCAACCACCTTCTCTAAGGGTCATATCATGGGGTCCACGACTGGGGTCAAATCCACATATGATAGCCTCATATTTGCTGGATGACAAAGATAGCTTCTCTCTCTAAGAGAACTACCCACTCAGAGCTCTACTTCTCTTCTCCCCTCCCACCACATTGACCATTCAAATGAATTGACACTACCCATCACCTCCGAAAGATTTGTAATGATGGGGAAACTTTGTGCACAAACTTCAACTAAGGCAAATAAAGCCTTAAAAACTACTAAAGGGATGCCTTCTACAATCCAACACTCTTCTACTCCCTTTTACTCTGATGGTAAAAAAATAGAAAAATATGCAAATTCCTTCCCCCCAGACCGAGAATCTATAAGGGGAACCGTTGCCTCTAATGGTGACAATAGCCCCACTACCATCAGACCACCTTCCCAATTCTTGAATGGAAATGACATTATCGTGAGCATCCTTTCTGATGACCCTCTCAATAGGCTCCTTGTCAATCACTGTGGTAATCCATAACCCTCATACTTAGCCAAGATAGTCATTGCATGACTCAATCATGCAATGTAGAACTATGGGCACCAACTGTGGTTAGCAACCTTGGTACAACCCCAGGTAACACTCAGCCAACAAACAATGACACCAAACTAGCTGAGCGCCCTGATGGATCAGATCAGCCCCTCCATTCCCTTCTCCCCTAGTAACACTAGGGGTGGAGATTGTAAGCCCCACATTCTCCAAATGGTCCCTAACATGGACCAAGACCCCGCCATCAAGGGAAACCCAGATGGAAAGATTAGAAAAGGTCCAAGAGCACCTGCAAGCCTCCAACACAGAGCTGGAGGCCCTGATTGCAATGTTGAGAGTACCAAAACAAAGGCAATGCTCCTACAACAAGAGGAGTTAATAGAGATCAAAAGATCTAGGGGAGAAATGCTTATCGCACTTTGCCTAAGGAGCATGAAATTGAGTGGGTAAGCCTAAGGTTAGCCTTAAATCCAAACTCAGGAGACACAACTGTAAGACTAAGCCTAGCTCTGATATAGGAAGACAAACATGTCAGCTCTATACAAGTGAACTTGAAGGCCAATCCTGTGAAGGGAAGGCTAAATGCCTGAACTTCCTCACCACACAACAAGTTGTTAATGAATTTAATCATTTGGAATGTTAGGAGTTCCAACAGTAGTGAGTTTAGGAGGCACTTTGCTGAGATGGTTAAATTGCACAAGCCTACTATGCTAGTCTTCCCGAAAACTAGGATGGATGAGCATAGACACCTGATTCATTAACTGGTATTCGTTGGGAAAATCCAAAGCCCGACTATTGGCCTATATAGGGGCATAGTCATCATGTGGAAGGATGATTTACTCAAAATTGATGAAGTCTTCACCACATCCCAGGGAATTAATGTCATGGTCAAGGTAATAATCCCTTCTTCAAACTCTTTGTTTTTCAGTATTGTTTATGATAACAACACTTACGCACTTAGGAAAAACCTATGGAAACAACTCAGAGGTATTCCTGATACCTATCAGGGAAGCTGGATAGTAGGGGGACTAGAGACAAGTATAGGGAGAAATGAATCTCTGCTCCAAGGGCTAATATCTTCTAGCAATGAATAAATCAATCTAAACAGATTGACCTTGGTTTCAAAGGTAGAAAATTTACCCGGACTAACATGAGATATAGGTATAAAAGTCAGTTAATCCTTCAAAGACTAGACATGTGTCTTGCTAATGAGGATTGGATCCAAGAATTCCCTTCTTGTACAAATATCCACCTTTCTAGAACTCACTCTGATCACTGCCCTATGCTGATCAATCTTTGGTCCAGGCCCATCGGTCTCTCTAAACCATTTAGAATTGAGCTCATGTGGTGTAGCCACCCCTCCCTCACCAATGTGGTGCAGCAGGCCTATAAGGGTAACTGTAACCTACCTGAGAAAACTACCAAATTCCAAGACCAAGTTACAACTTGGAACACGATAGTTTTTGATAACATCTTCCATAAGAAGAAACATCTTATATCTAGGCTAGGAGGTATCCAGAAATCCAATGCATATCCCTTCAGCCATTACCTTCAACATCTAGAGTGTCAACTCCAAGAAGAGTATTCAGTCCTTCTAAGAAGTGAAGCGGAATTCTGGAGAAATAAATCTAGGATAAACTGGCTAATGGAGGGAGATGCTAACATAAAGTTCTTCCACACCTCCACTCTCAACAGGAGAAGAAGGAATAGGATTGTGGCCCTCCAAAATGAGACAGAGAATTGGATAGATGACCATAACGGAATTGAAGTTTCCATATTCCAATTCTACTCATTCCTATTCACCATTGTCCATCAATCTTCTACCAATGGTAGAGATACCACCACTTACGACTCTCACACCTTTTTCACATACGGATCAGAACATTCATAGTTCTTCCTTGAGGAATAGTGAGATAAAGATTGATTTACTCTAATTCAAACCTTTCAAATCCCCTGGGCCTGATGGTCTACACCCAATATATTACCAAAATTACTGGAATGTCCTTGAGGGTAAGGTAACCAGCTTTTGTAAGAAGGTTTTCCACACCCTTGAAATGAACCCTAAGGTTAACACTACTTATATAATCCTAATCCCTAAATGTGAAAATGCAACTGTGCTGAAGAAATACAGACTTATTAGCCTATGCAATACAATATACAAATTGATCACTAAAATCATTATTAACATAATAAAGCCTATATGCCCTCTATCATAAGCCCTAGCCAAGCATCTTCTTGTCTAACAAGAAGGCATGTAATAATGCCATTATTGTGCAAGAATATATTAGTCACTTTAAGAAAATAAAAGGTATAAATGCCAACATGACCCTAAAGATTGATCTGGAGAAGGCCTTTTATATGTTATAATGGTCTTTCATCTGACACACGCTGCTTTCCTTTGGTTTCCCTAGCAGCACCACCAAGCTGATTATGTCCTGTATTTCCACCAGTCTCTCTTTTGGTAGCCAGGATATTGACCATTAAACCTAGTCTCTCTTTTGGTAAGTACCTGGGCTTTCTCATAAAAAACTCAGCAATAGAGATTATCAGTTTATCACTGATAGTATGCAGACTAAGCTTGTAGGCTGGAAAACCTATTTTATGAATATGACTGAGAGAACTACATTAGATAAATCCTCTCTTGGGTGCATCCATGGCCATGTCATACAATACATTAAGCTCCCATCTCAGATGTGCAACAAAATTGACATAATTCAGAGAAATTTTATCTAGGGTACCACTGTAGCCAAAAGAAAAATGCACCTAGTTGGGTGGAAAACTGTGATAAAGCCTAAGGAGGGTGGTGGCTTGGGAGTGCAGACAATTGGAAATAGAAAAATTGCTACCCACACTGGCCTGGACCAGAGGATGTACAACAATACCAATGCCCTGTGGGCTAGGGTTTCTTTCCACAAGCATTGTACTAGTAGGAACCCTTCTAGGCAAATTGACTCTAGGACTTGGGAAAATATCAAAAATTATTGGTATGTTTGTAGTAAGGATACTAAGTGGGTAGTACATAAAAGGGATAGAATTAACCTTTATGGTGGCAGATGGATCCCTGGTATGGAGACCCTTAGGAGCATTATCAGTGGTCCACTCAACAGTGGCAGAGTTTGAATGTAGGCTCATGCTACAAGTAAGATCACTAGGACATTGGTAATATCGCCTTTGACCTCCCTGAGGAGGTAGTTACTAATATTAATTCTATCTTTGTTAATCCTAATTCTGGGAATCTGGATAGGATGGTTTGGAACCAAACTGGTAGTGGCCTCTTCTCAACCAAAAAATGCATATACCCTCATAAGAAGTCTGAACCATCACCAGGATCACAACTCTCGGAAAAACCTCAACTAGGTTTTGGGCAAAAAACTACCAAACAAGATAAAATAATTTTTTTGGTTAGTAACCCATGCTAGGCTCCCCACAACTCAGTACCTCCACTCAAGGGGTATGAATCTTTACCCTATGTGCTTCTTCTGTAACAAGAGGAAGAAATCATTCAACACCTGCTCTTCAGATGTAAGACAATGCTAGCCATGATGGCAGAAGTTAGCTAAGCAAATTCATTCCATTCTCAGCATCCCAAAGATTGTAATTAGCCAAACAAATTGGGTGCATACTTTTAACAAGGTAAAGCACTGACCATTCAATGACATACTCAAATGGAGACACTTAATCCATTTCTGCCTTTGGCAAATATGGATAGCTAGGAACATCAAAAGTTTGTACCATTGGAAGAATCTTGTCTCCTTTAGAGTGGCCATTAACAAGGCTGTAGAAGTCATGCGTATGGAAATATGAGGAAAAGAGCCCAAACACAGTACTGTTGTCTATATTAAATGGAAACCCCCTGACAAGGGTTGTTACAAGCTAAACTCTGATGGTGCTTACCATAAAAAAGATAACACAAGGAGTAATATGATTGGTAATTAGAAATAACAATGGGGATTGGGTACTGGATACATGGGGAAGATCAAGCGCACAAATACCCTCCATGATTAGCTAACAGCTTTCTTGCAGGGCCTAAAATGGCAAAATCAAACAATCTAGTGCCCTTAGAGGCCAATGTGGACTTGACAGAAATAATATAATGCATAAACAATGGTCATCTGATATATGACCGCCTGGTCTATGAGTGTAATTCTCTCCTAGCAGCGCTTGGCCATCCACTAGTAAATCATACATTCAGAGAGGCAAATAGGGTGAAGGACAAGTTGGCAACAGAGGCAGGGAAGGAGTTGAGGCCAGGAATCAACTTTTTAGTAGTTCCTCCAGTGTTTTTCTATGAAGTACTGTGGGCAGACACTTAAGGAACTATTTTTAAAAGAAACGTTAAAAGTTGTAATATTGTAAATATAGGTTTGGAAGACTCACTGTTTGGTATGATGGGCCTAACTCATCAACATCTCAATGTAAGAACAATCTTAACTTAGTATTTTAAATATAATATCCTTTTTGACCAAACAAGTTAGAGCTACTTACTTGAACATTTCCAGCAGCAATTACTGAACCACAAACAAAACCACCGTAGACAATTCTTTCAGAATTTGCAATGGACATTTTAAGCTGAGCAACTTCGCCACGAACACCCAATGTTTCAACAGTTACATGTGAACCTTTCACATACAAAATTTCATAGCCCCACTGCAAAAATATGGATGGACCAAATATTATTGTCATATCCTGCAAAAATAAGTAATATTTGGTATAAAGGTCAAAATTTAAATTTTGATTGCGGGTATGTTTTTCCCTACATTTTCTAGTACTTAAGAAGAAAATGACATTGTTGTATTATCCAATACCAAAACAGAGAAGGATCCAAAATTTCAAAAAGAGATGGGTGCATTATTACAAAGTAAAGGATCCAGAATTTATATTTTGTTGGTTCAACCTATAGGTACTTACTATGAATTCATTACCATTTAGAAACTATAGGTTCTTGCAATTTTAATCATTTTGAATATATATACCTATCTCTATATAAAAAAATGTTGGGATCATTGAACCTCTTTGAATATAATCTACATCCTCCACTACTATTAGCTTAAATATGGACATTTAGTTTAATTACATAAAATTTTGCGATGATAAAAGGAGAACAATAATTTTAATGCGTTAGATTTGGGGAATCTGAATGAATAAATCAAATAAACAAAGAAAGAAAGAGAAAAATTGGTCAAAATTGACATAAGGAAAGCCTATGATTCAGGGGAGTGGAGTTTTCTACAGATGGTGCTGCTTGAATTTGGATTTGCTATGAAGATCGTCAAATGGATAATGACTTGTGTTCCAATTGTCAGTTATGCACTGTTGATTAATGGGGGACTGACCACAATATTTCAAGCAAAAAAAGGGCTAAGGCAGGGGGACCCAATGTCACCCTATCTGTTTGTATTGGCAATGGAGTATTTGAATAGATCCTTGAAGAACTAGAAAGCTAATCCTGACTTTAACTATCACCAAATATGTTCTAAATTGGATCTAGTTCACATATGTTTTGCAAATGACTTACTGTTGTGTTGCAGGGTAGACAAAACATCAATTCAGTTGATGATCTAGGCATTCAAACATTTTTCTGAAGTATCTGGACTTAAAGCCAATATGGAGAAAAGTTCACTCTATGGAGCATGGGTCCCTTTATCTTCAAGGAAACTTACCTCATCAATTCTTGCCTCTAGTAGAAAAAATACCTAGGTTTCCCTTTATCTTCAAGGACACTTACAATTCATCAGTGCTTCCCTCTAGTAGAAAACATGATTGCAAGAACTAGATGCTGGTCAACCAAATTGTTATCTTACAGTTGAAGGCTTGAACTGATCAAAAGTGTCTTATTCGAGATGCAGACATATTGGGCCAAAATTTTCCTGTTGCCAAAGAAGATTATACATATGGTTACTAATATATGCAGAACATTCCTATGGACAAGTATCTAGGAAAGCTCTAGTTGCTTGGGAGAAACTGTGCATGCCTAGAGCAGCTTGAGGTTTGAACATACTAGACTTCTACAGATAGAATAAATCAGCTGTTTGTAAGCTCTTGTGGGCTATCAATCAGAAAAAGATAGCCTATGGGTGAAATGGATTCATTGCTTTTACATAAAGCATAGTAATATATTAGACTATCCTATTCCTAAGCAAACCTGCAGGCTAGTTAGGAAAATATTGGAGGCAAGAAGTTGGTTAGAGAATTATGAGGATCCTGTAAAACTATTAAGAAGCTTTGAATTACAAGGAAAGTTCAACATTAAAAAAGAATACAAGTTCTTTACACCACAGTTTCAAGAAAGTGAAGTGGAAGCAAGCAGTGCTGGTTCAAAATGTTATTCCCAGGCATCAGTTCATTCTCTGGTTAGCAGTACAGTACATACTATCTACTGTTGATAGACTAGAGAGATGGGGAATTCAGGTTGACAAAGGATGTGTGCTGTGTGCAATTGACAGAGATGAAACATCATATGATGTTTGAATGCTCTTATTCACATAAGATGTAGAGTTCTATACTGGGCTGGCTGGGCATACAGAGAAATATAGGTAAGTGGTAGGAATAAGTGCACTGGGTGGCAAGCAGCATCACTAATCGATCATGGACATACATCTTAGGCTTCCTCTTTGCAGCAACAGTATACCACATATGGGCAGAAAGGAATGCTAGAAGATTTCAGCAGAAGAAGCAAGAAGCCAGGCAGAGAACAAAGAAAATAGTTATGCGGTTACATATTAGAGGACAAAACAATTGTAAATGGAAGAGTATACTAGATAGGTTAAATTGGTATCCAGTCTAGGGAGCTATAGCAATGTTTGAATATTTTGAGAGTCTAACTCATGAGTCCAAATGAGTTAGTTGTATGTAAATTTCTTACTTGGTGAAATAAAATTTTTATTTTGACCAAAAAAAAGGCAAAAAAAAGAAATGAAAAACATTTAATTAAAATAAAGTCGTGATAGTAGACCAGCCAACAACCATGGGATTTGAACTCCTAACTTCAATTATAAAGGTGCATTAAATAATCATTGCATCATATGACTCTTTGAGCTTGGGTGCGCACATGTATATTTAAGTAATTTTAAAGAAGTATAACATTGTTATACATAGTATAGGAAAAGAAGCATAGGTTCATGTGCACCATGCTCCTCCATATAGATACGCACCTAAACAAAATAGTGGAGGTGTGACCATCAAGGTTGTGATGGTATAGATATGATTCCTTTACCCCTAACAAAGGTCTCCAGTTCGGGAAAAAAATCCTTGTAGGGAGCGTTTCCTCTTTTAATAGGTCTTATGCAGAGCAGATTCGAATTAGTAAAAATTTTGGTCAAACTTAATGTGCTTATAAGCTAAAAATTTATAAACTGGGAGTGACCAGCTTATTGCTTTTGACTTATTTTTGACTTACAAGCACTTTTAACTATACCAAACACGTAGATAAGCCGAAAAGTGTTTATAAGCTAGTTTGACCAACTTATAAGCTTAGCTAAACACCCTCATAGTTGAGAGCCTGAAACGTGTACCACGATGGCAAACCACACACGAAAAAGGAGAAATTTGCGGAAATGGGAAACAAAAAAAAAAAAAAAAAATTAATAAGAAGAAAAAAATTACTATCAACTGGTTACTTTCATCACATTTGAGGATGCAACCGATTGAATGACCAAGATGAACCTTTGAAATGGTCCCGGTGGCTGAAAAAATACACACAAATTCACCATTTATTTTACACAATGACCAAACTTTTTCAACAAGATCCTGCAAAAAATAATAATTAATTAATTCAATGATTATTGTTATAACGAATCAAAACATTAAAAAATTATTGTATTGACCATTAAATATATCTTACTTCTCCAGGTTCCACTACAACAACAGCAGGAGTGAACTCACTCCCCATTGTTAGTGCTGCTATTCCACCTTCACCCTAAAAAATATCAAAATAAAACAATATTATTATTCTTATAACCACTGAACATATAATCACATATATATTTAACAATCAATTGAATGATTACTTTTCAAAAAATAGAAAATGAAACATACTCAGACCAAAAAAAAATAAAAAGAAATTGAAATAATCAGACATCTACCTCCTTATAGTTTATACTATCAACTTCGTTGATTTCCTTATGATTTTGAAATTACGTACTAATAAAATACTCATCTTTTAACAAAAAGATTTGTTTAAAATTCATCCTCAAATACTAACGCAAAGTAACCAAAATTCTCTAAAATTACTTCTTTCCTAGTAATCAAAAATCTTATTTCTGATCTCTCACCCGGCGTTCAATAACCCTTCAACTAAACATTATTCACGCGTATGGGTTTTAAAGGAAGTGGAATTTTCTTATTCCCGAGCTCGATGTGCTCCCCTATCATGATTATGTGTGTTCTCATGGCTCAAACCCGGTACTCTAATTAAGTATGGAGAGATCATATCCATCGCACCATAATCTTTGATATTTAACAAAATTAAATAGGCAGCATGCAGGTGCACAAAGCATCCTACATTCACGTAACGTCCGGGGAAGGGCCGCACCTCAAAGAATGCGATATAAACAACCAACTCTAATGCAGACATTAGTGGCTACATTTTCACGACTCGAACCCGTAACCTATATCGGATAGGATTAAAAAGAAGTTATCACAAGATACTAGAAGTTGTAAAGAGAGAAAATTCACCTTGAGAAGCTAAAACTTGTAGTAGATTAATTTTATTGCCACTACCCAAAGGCCTTCATCTACCTCTCTTTTTGTGACCATTCACTGGTTTAGGATTTTCCTCTGACTTCTTTCCCTTTTCATTATTATTATTATCATTGCTTATTAATCTGTCTTCAATTACAGATTCTTCCATTGGTATTTGTGTGAAGGGCTTCACTTCATTTGACTGAGCAGAAAAACCATTGCACTTCATGTCCTCCATTAATAATTGTAGAGTACTTTTAGACCTTTGAAATACAAAAGCAAGAAACTTTTGTTGTTGTTGTTTATGAATAATATATACATATAAAAAGAAAGTGTATATATCTCGAGTGCTTAAAGTGGGAATCTAGACGATATACAATGAATTTGACAGAATCCATCTTGTCTAGCTCGAATTTTACATGTATGCATATGTTAAAAAAAAAATTTGTTTATAAATAATAAGTATCTCGAGTGCTTAATTATTATGGGAGTCTAGACTAGACAAAGTGAATTTGATAGAATCTATCGTTTCCCAGCTCGAACTTTATTTTATGCACATGTGGAAACAAATTGTTACGAATAATACATATACAAAAGAAAGTATCTCGGGTATGCTTATTGTGATAATCTAGGCTAGACACAATAAATTTGGCAGAATCCATCTTATATAGATTGAACTTTAAATGTATGTGTGTGTGAGGCCAAAAAATTATTGTTTATGAATAATACATATACAAAAGAAGTATCTCGGGTATGCGTACTGTGGTAATCTAGACTAGACACAAGACACAAGACACAATGAATTTGACAAAATCCATCTTATCTAGCTCGAGCTTTAAATGTACGTGTGTGTGAGAGAAAATTGTTGTTATGAATGATACACATACAAAAGAAGTATCTCGAGTGGGAATCTATATTATATTAGACACAGTAAATTTAACATAATCCCATTCCTATATAGCTCGAGTTTTACGTATGTATTCATATGTGGAAAATAGGTGTTTATGAATAGTACATATACAAAAGAAAGTATCTCGAGTGCTTACTATGGTAATCTTGACTAAACACAATAAATTTAACAGAATCTCATTCTTGTCTACCTCAAACTTTACGTATGTATTCGTATGTGGAAAAAATTAGTTTTTATAAATAACACATATACAAAAGAAAGTATCTCAAGTGCTTACCATGGTAATCTTGACTAGACACAACAAATTTGACAGAATCTCATTCCTGTCTAGCTCAAATTTACGTATGTATTCGTACGTGAAAAAAATTGGTGCCTATGAATAGTATATATACAAAAGAAAGTATCTCGAGTGCTTACCATGATAATCTTGACTAGAGACAATAAATTTGACAGAATCTCATTCACGTCTAGCTCAAACTTTACGTATATGAATGTGGAAAGGAAATTTGGTGTTTATGAATAGTACCTATACAACAGAAAGTATCTCGAGTGCTTACCATGGTAGTCTTGACTAAGACACAGTAAATTTCACTAAGACAAAGTTTTATGAACATCAAAACCTGGTGGTAAAGAGGAGAAAAGCTTTCTTTAAGCACAATTATATGTGATTATTATTCATTTATTTCCGGATTACACTTTTATGGTTTTGCTAACTTTTTCCCCTTATTGTTCCTATTTTTAAAATTGAAAGGGAAATTAAGAAAAATAAAGAAAAGAAATGGAGGAATGTTTGACTACTTATACATGTTGTAATCTAGTTTAAAAACAAAATAAAAAATTGAACAAATAATAGAAAATATAATTAATTTTGATGATTTAATTGTGAGATTTTAAATGGAGATATTAACAAATTTGTTTCATGTCCTATTAAGCATATAAATTAAAATGAAATCTTCATTTTTTACAACTTTGAGAAATACAAATCTTATCAGATTACTTAATAAATATAAAATATAGCCATTTAGATAAAGACCTACTCAGCATATCTAGTGAATGAATGTATATTACTATTGATATCTCATTATTCTAAATTTGAAATATAGAATACATTTCATAACTGATTATTCCAAGTTTGAAATAATTCACTATTTGGCAACAGGGATGGACCAAAGTTACCAAAACACAATAAACCATAATTACACCCCAGTTTCAAACAAGAAGTTGCATATCTGAATCCTCGTTTCTTTCTTTAAATTCAACTCATATTATCATCATAACAAATAAAATAAAATTTGTTAAGTTGACTATCTATTTTAAGTCATTGGTCCGTAAGGCACTAACGGGTGGGTGAACTTTAGTACTCGTATAAAGTGCAAGCTTCGTTAACTGAAAGGAGAAATTCAATATGGTCAAAATTTACAAGGTTTGTTAACTGAAACAAAAGTTGTAAAGTTACATATGACTCTACTGTTTGCAGCTTGCAAGCTACATTGACGAAATATATTATTCACAAATTTGTTTACTCTACAAGAATTGTTTTAGAAGTCCGATCTCAAATCTTGATAATACTCGTTATGCCAGGATTTATTTTTAAAACAGTGAAGTACAAATGCACATCCCCAGATGCTAGTTACATTCGCGCTTCTGGAAACTGCTTCAATGAAAACCTAGAATACCAAGAAAAATGAAGCTGCATCTAAAATTGAATTAGCTGTAACCAATGGAATGATCACTTTTCAACACTTGAGATTGAATGATCACTTTTGAACGCTTGATATTGTCTGAGACCTACAAAATAATCTGGTGTGCCTACAACAAAAGGCATGAAGACCACTAGCCAGAATGAAGAGAAAATTTTAGCTCCTTTCAAGACGCGTATACCACCTAATATGGTGATCGTGAATCTACAATCTGAGAAGCCAGAGGCCCCAACTCATTGGCCTGATTTAGTTTTTGTGTATTGTCTATGCAAACAACATCTTAACTTCCTCAATTCCCTCAGTCCGAACTTCTTGGTCCGTTAAAGCACCAGAAATCATTCGTTGCTTCCTAGCTTGCACTGCCTCCATTTTTCCTCAACTGAACCCTGCTATCAGAAAAATATGCATGCAAGGGTCCAATGAATTTTTTAACATGATGTGCACTCAAGGTGCGATAAATTAAAGCAGATAGATGTTTATGTAAGTGTCAAGGAACAATCACCAGCACTTCCTAGAGAGGGCAATATTGTTACGTGGAAACTGATTAACAAGCCTTACCAAGGAGAAAAGAATTGAGCATACCTTCACAATGAATCATTTAATCATTACTTGATGACTTTGTCCAATACGATGAAAACGCATGACCGCTTGTTCCTCAACAACTAGATTCCACCACGGATCTTAGAGATAAGCAGGAAAAGATGAACATTGTGTATATTTGACGACAATAGAGTCACAAAAAAGTACATGTCAAATCAAATAGTACATAACCTAATGATGGGTTTAGGGTATCTTAGTACTATGTTTTGATGATCTAACAAACTTTCTACTTAGAACCAGATAGAGGACCTGATGCATGCTTGGTACAATCATTCAACAATAGACTCAAAGTTATTTGGGCAGTGTACTTTGTAGGTTCACAAGAAACAGTTTAGGGACTTGATCCCTTCATGCTTCCCTGTTAGAAGTACAAGTCAACTCTATAGCTGGAAAGCAATTGCAGAAAGTAATTGCCTGCAACTGTGCACGTTATAGTGCAGAAGTCACTTCCCATTGGAACAAGTGTGTACCAACTATGAATAGACATCATCCTTGGGATGTCTTGAAAGAAACTATGTTTTACGTAATTCTCTCTACTAAATATACTTATATCTACTTTTGGAAAAAGTATGTTTTTGTCAAAACTCGATTTACCCTCTGAAAGGTATCGTGATGGCACCTAGTCTCTGTGACTAGGTAAGCCTAGAAATTTGTGGAAAATAACAGAATCAATAAAAATAACGACATAAAAGATATCAACTAGATATAACGTAGCTGCTCGGCATATACAGTAATTTTACTTCCCAAAACCTAGAATGTCACCAATAGCACAAGCTAAACTCTATAGTTGAATATACAAAACTTGAAATGAAAGTGTAGTCTCATATATGAACTATAACTATGATAAGATAGGAGGGGGGCTCAGAAGCTCTGCGGACGCTGCAGAAATAACTCAAAGTCTCCCAAAGATCTACTACTCTACTAACTCCGGAACGGTGCACTGGTACCTGGATCTGCACATGAGAAAAACATGCGCAGAAGGGCATGAGTACTCCACATTCGGTACCCAGTAAGTGCCAAGCCTAACCCTAGTCAAGTAGTGACGGGGTCAGGTTGCGGCTCTATTGAGTTTGCAAAAATAAACAGATATAATTAACAGTTATGTAAAGCAGTAATGATTAACGGGAAGTAAAGTGAACCTGAAAGAATGAAGTAATAAATCTCAGTTCCGCGCAGTGTATAAATCAGTAGATGGTTGTGCCATGCAATACCAGGGAAAGTCTCAGGTCTCGGCTCGCAGTTCCAGTGTAAATATGCAATGCAATGTAAGGGAAAGTCTCAGGTCTCGGCCCGCAGTCCCAATGTAAATATGCAATGCAATGCAAGGGAAAGTCTTAGGTCATAGCCCGCAGTCCCAATGTAAATATGCGATGCGATGCAAGGGAAAGTCTCATGTCTCAGCCCGCAGTCCCAATGTAAATATACAATACAATGCAAGGGAAAGTCTCAGGTCATAGCCCGTTGTCCCAATGTAAATATGTAATGCGAGATGTAGATCAGATATAGCGTAATTCAAAGTTTGGGAAAAACAGTTGGTAAATATAGAGGAAGGTACTCAACCCAGTTTCAAATATTAGTAACGAGTGGAAAATCAGGTAAAATCGTTAAGCTTGATAAAATCTTAAGTCGCTACTCAGTTAAACAAATAACGGAAATAATAGGAACTGAAGATGAAGTATGTCATAGAAGAAAAACAATGGAATTAGTGAGAATATCCTGTGGATGTACTCGTCACCTCACGTACACGAGGTTTTTATATCAAAAAAATCAGTTATAAATTCCTAAGGGAATTTCCCCAACACAAAGTTAGGCAAGTCACTAACTCGTATGTGCTAATCAACCAACAATCACGCTCTTGCCACGAGTATCCAACTCCGGGTGGCCCAAATCTATTCAAATCGATTGCATAATGTGAATATCATTTCAAGAAGTCAAAATAACTAACTAATTTGTAGCTAATACACGAAATTAGGAATTTTGACAAAACGCCCCTCGGGCCCACGTCTCGAAATCGGGTAAAAGTTATATTTTCCGGACACCCATTCACTCACGAACTCACTCGACGAGAAACATCAAAATCCGATGCCAAAAACCCTTAAATTCTCATAATTTTGGTTTGACGAAGTTTCATCAAGTTCCCATGGTTTCCCCCCCCATTTTTGTTAATTAAACTAAAGAAAGAACGGGGATTAATGGTCTAACAATGAATTAGGATTAGAGAACGTTACCTATGATCCTTCTCTTCAAAACCCACTGAAAATTGCCAATTCCTGATCTCTCAAACGATTTTAGACATATGAAATTCAACCCTCGAATTTTCGGAATAAACACACAGGGATCTCGCACCTGCGTTCCTGTTCACCACACCTGCGGGAAAAGCATCACAGCTGCGGAATTCACTTAAGTCCACTAGGCCGCACATGCGGTTCCGCACCCGCGGAATGTAGGTCGTACCTGCGACCACTGGTCAACCCCCCTCACCATCGCACCTGCGACCAGCCCTATCGCGCCTCCGTGTCCGCACCTTCCGATCCACATAGCTCTTCTTCCTGGACTGAGCTGTGCGAAGTCTCTACTGAATCACCTTCACCTTGTACAGGGCATCCTGAACCAAGTGTGTACCCAACAATCGGGCCTCGCCCGGCTCAAACCATCCCACGGGAGACCTACACTGCCTACCATACAAGGCCTCATATGGCTCCACTAGAATGCTGGAATGGAAACTGTTGTTTTAGGAAAACTCTGCAAGAGGAAAGAATAAATCCCATGACACAGGCACGGAGAATATCCTCGAGGATCTGAATCGTGCGCTCAAACTGCCCGTTCGTCTGAGGATGAAAAGTTGTGCTCAACTCTACCCTGGTGCCTAACTCCTGCTGAACGGCTCTCCAGAACCATGAAGTGAACTGTGTACCTCCATATGAAGTGATAGATACTAGAATACCGTGGTGTCGAACAATCTCTCTGATATAAATCTCAGCCAACCTCTCCGATGAATATGTAGTTAGTACCGGAATGAAATGGGCTGATCACCCAAATAGCATCATGCTTCCTCAAAGTCCGAGGAAGTCCAAACAGAAAGTCCATGGTGACCTGTTCCCACTTCCACTCTGGAAGCTCAATCTGTTGAAGTAACCCTCCCGGTCTCTGATGCTCATCTTTGACCTGCTGACAGTTGAGACACTTGGCTACAAACTCTGTTATATCCTTCTTCATTCTTCGCCACCAATAGTGTTGTCTCAGATCCTGGTACATCTTTGGTATACCTGGATGGATGGAATACCGCAAACTATGGGCCTCCTCAAGAATCAACTCCCGAATCCCATCTACGTTGGGCACACAGATACGGCCCTACATCCTCATCACCCGATCCTCTCCAATAGTCACATCTCTGACATCACCCCACCAGACTCTATCCTGAAGAACCAAAATGTGGGGATCATCATACTGGCGCTCTCTGATACGGTCATGAAGGGAAGATCGAGCAACCACACAAGCTAATACCCGTCAAGGGTAAAAAAAAACAAATCTCATGAACTGACTATCTAAGGACTGAACATCTAAGGCTAGAGGCCTCTCAGCTACATGAAGGTCTACCGAACTCCCCAAACTCTCCGCCCGGTGACTCAAGGCATCGGCCACCACATTGGCCTTCCCCGGGTGGTATAATATAGTGATGTCATAGTCCTTTAGCAACTCTAACCACCTACGCTGGCGTACATTTAGATCCTTCTGCCTGAATATGTGCTGCAAACTCCGTTGATCCGTAAATATCTCACTGGGAACACCATATAGATAATGACGCCATATCTTCAGGGCGTGAACAATCGCTGCTAACTCGAGATCATGAACATGGTGGTTCTTCTCATAGACTTTCAACTGTCTGGACGCGTAGGAAATCACCCTACGATCCTGCATCAATACCGCTCCCAAGATAATCCTCAAAGCATCACAATAAAATGTATAGGATCCAGAACCAGTAGGCAAAACCAACACAGGAGCTGTAGTAAAGGCTGTCTTGAGCTTCTGAAAGCTCTCCTTAACCCATAAAAAAAGGTGCACCGTTCTGGGTCAATCTAGTCATGGGTGCTGAAATGGATGAGAACCCCTCCACAAAATGGCAATAATACCCATCCAACCCGAGGAAACTACGGATCTCAGTAGTTGAAGACGGTCTGGGCCAACTCTGCACTGCCTCCACCTTCTTCGGATCTACCTTGATCCCATCCGAAGACACAGCGTGGCCTAAGAATGCCACAGAATCAAGCCAAAATTCAAACTTAGAAAACTTGGCATACAACTGCTTCTCCCTCAATGTGTGAAGCACGGTCCTCAAGTGCTGCTCATGGTCCTCCTGGGACCTATAATATACCAAAATGTCATCAATGAACACAATGACGAATGTATCAAGGTAAGGCCGAAATATGATGTGCATCAGGTGCATGAACGATGTTGGGGCGTTGGTCAACCCGAATGACATAACAAGGAACTCATATTGGCCATATCTGGTCCTGAAGGCAGTATTCGGGATATCCGGTTCCCGAATCTTCAGCTGATGATAACCCGAACTTAGATCAATCTTGGAGAACACTCTAGGACCCTGTAACTGGTCAAATAGATCATCAATGCGAGGCAATGGGTACCTGTTCTTCACTATCACCTTATTCAACTACCGGTAGTCAATACACATACGCATCGAGCCATCCTTTTTCTTCACAAATAATACCGGAGCGCCCCAAGGTGATACACTAGGCCTGATGAATCCCTTCTCAATCAACTCCTGTAACTATTCCTTCAAATCCTTCAACTCAAGAGGGGCCATGCGATAAGGAGGAATGGATATGGGCTGAGTGCCAGGCAATAAGTCAATGCTGAAATTAATGTCTCTATCAGGTGGCATACCCGGAAGATCAACTGGAAATACATCAGAACAGTCTCTGACAACTGGAACTCACTCCACTGTTGGGTTCTCGGTACTAACATCTCTCACATAAGAAAAATATGCATCACACCCCTTCCCAACTATTCGCTGAGCCTTAAGAAAAGAAATGACTCGGCGGGGAGTATACTCAAAGGAACCTCTCCACTCTAACCTCGGAGATCCTGGCATAGCCAGCGTCACGGTCTTGGCGTGACGATCAAGAATAGCATAATAGGGAGAAAGCCATTCCATACCCAATATAACATCGAAATCTACCATACTGAGTAGTAGAAAATTAGCTATGGTCTCAAAACCCCTGATAGTAATCAAACACGACCGATATACGCAGCACAACAAGAGAATCTCCTATAGGAGTAGAAACATAAACAGGGGAACTCAAAGAGTCCAGGGCTATCCCAGATGTGAAGAAAAAATAGGAAGACACGTATGAGTATGTAGAGCCTGGGTCAAATAATACCGATGCATCCCTATGACAAACGGGAACAATACCTGTAATGACTGAATCTGAAGCAATAGCCTCGGAACAGGCCGGAAGAGCATAGTACCTGGCCTAGCCTCCCCCTCTAGGGTGACCTCGACCTCCTCGACCTACACCTCGAGCTGTCTGAGGTGTTGGGGTAGCAGTTGGGGCTGGAGGAATAGATGGAGGACCTGGAGGAAGGCGGGGAGCATGATAAATCTGAGGGGGTGCACCCTGATAAGTCTGAGGTGGTGCGCCCCTCCCGCTCTGGGAAATCCTTGATCATATACTGAGGGTCACCACATCCAAAACAACCCCTCTGAGGACGCAATGGCTGCTGCTGACTCTGAACTGGCCAGTGATAGCACCTCAAGCTGGAGGCACCTGAGATACCGATGGTGTATAATAAGGCTCCTAAGGTCTAGGAGGAGCTGGAATACCGCTGGCTGCTGGAAGAGCTGAATGAATGGGGCGGCTCACAAAACCCCTACAATGGCGTGCTGCATGTGTACGAATTCCTAAAAAATGGCTTGTCTCTTGAGACCTTTTGGCCTCACTCTCCTCTTTGTCCCGGGCCAACATACTCTCAATCCTCCTAGCAATGCTCACGGCCTTCTGGTAAGTAATATCTGTCTCCAGCTCTCTGTCCATGCTAGTACGAATTTGGGATGGAGCCCCTCAATAAAATGGCGGACTCTCTCTCTGACCGTAGAAACCAAAGCTGGTGCATGTCGTGCCAAGTCACTGAACTAGACCGCAGACTTTGACACGGTCAAGGTACCTTGGCATAGTTGCTTAACTCTGCATGCCAAGCATCCTTGAGACTCTGAGCGACAAACTCGAGCAAAAATATCTCTGAAAAGTGAGCCAAAGTAAGTGAGGCTGACTCGTCAAGACTACTAAGCTCAAATGCACGCCACCAGTGATAAGCTACTCCTCTCAGATGGAAAGTAGTGAAAGAAACCCCACTAGTCTCCACAATACCCATGGTGCGAAGGATACGATGATACTCTTCAAGGAAACCCAGAGCGTCATCTGAAGCCAATCTGCTGAAATCAGGTGGGTGGTACTTCTTGTAACGCTCAAGACGGAGCTGCTCTGACTCAGATACAGCTGCTCTGGCCTCAGGCTGAACTAGGGCTGCAGGAGGCATGGGTATATACTCTGGAGTGGGAGTCTGTGTCCCTCCCCCGGCCTAGGATGTAGCTAGGGCTATCGGAAGTAGTCCCGCATGAGACAGAGTACTGAAAGCACTCATGAATTGGGCCAAGGCCTCCTGGAGGTCTGGAGTGACAGTAGGGAACTCCTGTGCCCCTC
>ML444113.1:110166-130366 GCA_005239535.1 Nicotiana rustica | reverse complement strand
CGATCCGCGAGACTCTAATAAACCAGCTTGTGATGTTGTGACTCCTATGAACCTAGACGCTCTGATACCAACTTGTCACAATCCGATTTACCGTCCGAAAGGTATCGTGACGTCACCTAGTCTCTATGACTAGGTAAGCCTAGAAATTTTTGGAAAAAAACAAAATCAATAAAAATAAAGACAGAAAAGATATCAAGTAGATATAACGTAGCTTCTCAGCATATACAGTTATTTTACTTCCCAAAAACCAGAATGTCACCAGCATCACAAGCTAAACTCTGTGGTTCAATATACAAAACTGGAAATGAAAGTGTAGTCTCATATACGAACTATAACTATGCTAAGATAGGAGGGTGACTCAGAATCTCTGCAGACGCTGCAAAAATACCTCAAAGTCTCCCAAAGATCTGCTACTCTACTGACTACGGAACTGTGCGTTGGTACCTGGATCTGCACATGAGAAAAACATGCGCAGAAGGGTGTGAGTACTCCACATTCGGTACCCAGTAAGCGCTAAGCCTAACCCCAGTCAAGTAGTGACGAGGTCAGGTTGCGACTCTACTGAGTTTGCAAAAATAAACAGATATAATTAACAGTTAAGTAAAACAGTAATAATTAACGGGAAGTAAAGTGAACCGGAAAGAATGAAGTAATAAATCTCAGTTCCGTGCAGTGTATAAATCAGTAGATGGTCGTGCCATGCAATACAAGGGAAAGTCTCAGGTCTCGGCCCGCAGTCCCAATGTAAATATGCAATGCAATGCAAGGGAAAGTCTCAGGTCTCGGCCCGCAGTCCCAATGTAAGTATGAAATGGAATGCAAGGGAAAGTCTTAGGTCATAACCCATAGTCCTAATGTAAATATGCGATGTGATGCAAGGAAAGTCTCAGGTCTCAGCCCGCAGCCCTAATGTAAATATACAATACAATGCAAGGGAAAGTCTCAGATCATAGCCCGCAGTCCCGATGTAAATATGTAATGCGAGATGTAGATCACATATAGCGTAATTCAAAATTTGGGAAAACCAGTTGGCAAATATAGAGGAAGGTACTCAACCAGTTTCAAATAATATTAACGAGTGGAAAATCAGGTAAAATCGTTGAGCTTGATAAAATCTTAAGTCGCTACTCAGTTAATCCAATAACGAAAATAATAGGAATTGAAGATGAAGTATGTCATAGAAGGAAAACAATGGAATTAGTGAGAATATCCCATGCATGTACTCGTCACCTCACATGCACGGGGTTTCTATATCAAAAAAATCAGTTCTAAATGCCTAAGGGAATTTCCCCAACACAAAGTTACGCAAGCCACTTACCTCGAATGTGCTAATCACCAATAATCATGCTCTTGCCACGAGTATCCAACTCCGGGTGGCCGAAATCTATTCAAATCGATTGAAGAATTTGAATATCATTTCAAGAAGTTAAAATAACTAATTAATTCGAAGCTAATACGCGAAATTAGGAGTTTTGACCAAAACACCCCTCGGGCCCACGTCTCGGAATCGGGTAAAAATTATATTTTCCAGACACCCATTCACTCACGAACTCACTCGACCATAAACATCAAAATCTAATGCCAAAACCCCCTTAAATTCTCAGAATTTCGGTTTGGGGAAGTTTCATCAAGTTCCTATGGTTTTTCCCCCATTTTTGTTAATTAAACTAAAGAAAACAACGGGGATTAATGGTCTAACAATGAATTAGGATTTGAAAACGTTACCTATAATCATTCTCTTTAAAACCCACTGAAAATCGCGAATTCCCTAGCTCTCAAACGATTTTAGACTTATGAAATTCAACCCTTGGATTTTTGGAATAAACACACAGGGATCTCGCACTTGTGGTCCCGTTCACCGCACCAGCGAAAAAAGCATTGCATGCGGAATTCACTTAAGTCCACTAGGGCCGCACCTGCGGTCGTTTGGTCGTGCCTGCGGTTCCGCACGTGCGGAACCCAGATCGCACCTGCGACCACTGGTCACCCCCCCTCACCATTGTACCTGCGACCAGCCCTATCGCGCCTGCATGTCCGCACCTGCGGCAAAACCTTCACAGGTGCGAAACACCAGAAGAAAATCTGGTTCAACAATTTGATAAGTTCCAAATTCTCCCGTTAAGCATACGAAACAACCCCGAGGACCCCGGGACCTCAACCAAAACCACCAACCGACCCTAATACCTTATGTGAACTAGGTCGATCCTTAAAAACACGTCTCATAATATCAAAATCATCGATTATGGATAGATTCAAGCCTAGGAACTTAGGAAAATTCTAGAATTCACATCCGACGCCGAAACACATCTAAACTCATCCGAATGACCTCAAATTTTGCACACAGGTAAACGACATTACGGACCTGCTGTCGCTTCCAAAAATTCATTTCGAGTCTGATATCAAAGTCTCATCGGCGGAATTCGCCGAAATTCTAACTTTCGCCAATTCAAGCCTAAATTCACAACCGACCTCGAAAAGATATTCCGAGAATGCTCCTAACCCCGAAATCACCCAACGGAGCTAACGAAGTCGACGGATTCCCATTCCGGATCCGTCTTCACACAGCTCTAGCTACAACAATATTTCTATAGCTAAGATCCACATTTATGTAATTTCCTTCCGCTTTATATTTTTATTATCGTAAATTATTCCGTGAAGTCTTAGATAGACGTAATGTTCGGTCGTTTCTATATTCATGTTATTTATTTTGTAGACCAGTGGTGTCTTGACTAGTCCTCGTCACTACTTCATCGGGATTAGTCAAGATACTTACTGGGCACCGCTGTGGTGTGCTCATACTGCACTTCTACACATTTTTCTGTGCATATCCAGGTATATATTGTAGTAGCTGTGTGGATGATTGATGAGAAGACTCAAGGTAACCTTCTGTGGCATTCGCAGGCTTCGGAGTCACCTTCTTTGTAATTATTATTCATTCACCGTTGTATTTATTTCCAAACAGTTGTACTTAGAAATTGTAGAAGATTCGTAGAGCTTATGACTTGTACTACTGATTTTGGGAAAATTTGTACATTCTATTATGATTCTATATCAAGACTGTTAGTTCTCGTTATTTATTGTTGTTATTCAGTAATTGTTAGGCTTATGCTATTTTTGACTCAGCTAAGTTTCGCTTTGATATTTTGTCGGCTTGTGCTTTTATCATATGTTTTTCAGGAATTAATGCAAGTACTTCTATTGAATTAGCATCTTCATAATTTGTTAGGCTTATTGTTACCTCTCCTTGTATTTCTTATTGTCAAGAATCAATGACAATGAGTAATAAAAAGTATCACGACTTTATAGTTTTAAAAAAAAATAAATTGAACCACAAAAATCTCATCAACCAATATAACAAGCTTAACTAGTTAAAAAAAGTGAAAACTAACAACATGCAGGGAATAAATCAAAATTTGCATTTGATAAGTCACCATAAGCCTATAAAAAAGAACTTGAAGCCAAGTTACGACCATGTATACCACTGCTACTTATGAGCAAATAAATTTAAGATATTCCCAGCAAGATAGATTTTGTTATCACAATGTATCGTATTATATTGTATTATACTGTATCGTTTGATGAATATAATGTTTGGATAGATTGTGTCATTTGCCATCATTTAATAATATCACACACCAACAATATGAATATTAAACTTGTAATATTATATATATATGATACGGTATATAAAAAGATAGGGTATGCTAAAATAAAATTATTTAATAATAATGAAGGGTGAGTTGAGATGAAAAGACAAGGTAACGACGCGGCCACACCAAATCGATCGTTACATAAAGTGACACATTTCTTCATTACGTAACGACGGATTGAACGATACAGTACAATAAAATTTAAATAACAATCAAAACAAATATCGTATTTAAAGTAACAATACGATATAATACAATAGGTAACTTAAGTAACTTTATCTGTCAAATCCAAGTGGAACTATGAAGCTATATGAATTTGAAGCCATATTTGGAGGCCTAATGTTGATCTTAGTTCAAATGCCATGTTTTCACTCACCTAGGCATATCAACTTGATTTCTCTGCTACTTTGCCTTGCTTATAGTGCTTGTGCCACAACTGGTTCCATTTGCATAGGTACTTAATTTATATTGCAAAGGATTATACATTTATTTTACCAACACTTAATTTTTCAATAATTTTGTAACAACTCCTAATATATTTCATAGGAAGATCATCTAAGGGACCAGAGAAAGACTATTCGATCAATGGCGATAAAGAGACTCACATTTTTAGCATTTTTAATGCTATTGCTATTATTTTCACCACATTTGGAAATGACATAATTCCTAAAATTCAGGTTAGTTGATACAAGAATAAATATTATAAGATAATCAAGAAATTCATATATTTAAAAATTATACGAAAAGTACTATATGTTGCAATGTGTTTATAGGCAACAATAGCGCCGCCGGTGAAAGGGAAGATGTTCAAAGGGCTATGCATTTGTTACGCCATGTTATCAACAGCTTTTTTCAGTGTAGCCATTTCTAGATATTGGGAATTTGGGAACAAAGCTGAGGGCCTCATTCTCAGCAGCTTTAAACATAATGGCCAGCATCTTGTCCCAAAGTCATTTATCTTCACCACTAACATCTTCAGTATTCTCCAATTGTTCGTTGTTGCTGTCGTATGTATATTCTCTATGCATTCTGGAAAAAATCCCCAAAAAGAAAATAATTTTACTTTTATACATCGACAATATAAAATAATTTTTACACTATCAAGTTATTTAAAAAATAATTATAGGCAATCCACTCATAATATGTAGTATTCAGTTTGGAAAGTTGACTTGAATAGCCGCCTACCCAAAAAAAAAATAGCTAGCCAATGTATATATTAGTGTATAAATATATGTATATTGGTTAAAGGCAGTAAATAGATTTGGCCGAAGGGTTGAAGTGTTAAAAGCCCTCAGTTTCCTAAAAATTAAGGCATATTAGAATTGCTCTAACATGATAAATTATAATGATAATATGAGAAAATTATATACTGTAAGTATATATAAAGTTGAGGATTTAGCTTATATGTATAAAGAATTTTGCACTATATATTCTGACATATCATAGCACATGCATAATCGACCTTATTTTTAAGACTATTAATTCCATTATTTTTTTAACAATTACTTGTTATTATTTTTTAGGTGACCTAACAATATAAAAGTTCTTTTATGATCCCTCGGTGTACAAAAGTTAAACTCATAAGTTAAATCCGAAATAAAGGATTTAACTTTAGTACTTATGTCATGGTATGGTTTATTTGTTGCAGGTGTACTTGCAACCAACAAATGAAGTACTAGAGAGAACTTTTGATGATCCAAAGAGCAGTGAATTTTCTACTAGAAATGTAATTCCAAGAGTAATATCTCGATCAATTTCAGTAATCATATCGACTACAATAGCAGCAATGCTTCCATTCTTTGGAGATATAAATGTAGTGATGGAGATAGTATCATTTTCTTCTATTCAAATTATAACTAGTCATAGGACATCTTGCTGCCTACATATACCTTGTAATGTAGAAAAGGAATATATAAATTGAGCACAAACACATTCTTGAATATAATTTAAACCTGTATCATATACAGTTTCACTTGGTAAATATTGTCCCTAGCTCTATATTCCACTGTCTTAAAGCAAGTTACTACTCTTTTGAGTGTTGATTACTTAGAAATGGATCATAGCTACCAAAAAATATTCGATTCAAATAAGAGCATTCTTGACTTATAATACCTAGGAAAAATGGCTCAAACAAATTATCAAATGAATGTTTCTTTAGAAAGAAAGAATTATAAGAGTGAAAAACAAATCCTCAAAAATCATTAGAAATTTTCATCGTGCTCTCTCGGAAGCAGGCGCGAATGCAGCCTTTTGGCTGCAGGTTCGTTAAACCCATATCTTTGGACACGAAGTATAGATATGTATATAAAACCTACTAAAATCTCAACAAATATTAGATTTGGACCCATACTTTTAATGGTATAATTAATTTTGTGCAAAGTTGAACCCATTAAATTTCAATCCTGGGCCTCTGCTCGGAAGCTAACATGATCATTCTTTCTCCAAATTCAAAGGAGGCAATGGTTCAGATTTTTCTTCGTGGGGATGTTTCAAACTCATCCCTTGAGGTTCAGATTGCTCTGCTTGATATTTTCTTTGCGTATTTTCTTTGAATGTTCCGGCAATAACCTATAAAAACAAAAGATTTAGTATATTAAATATGAGTTTATTGTACCTAACACTATAAATAATTTTTTTTCTATCAAGTTAAATTGACCTACAATAATAAGTAATTCTCCTTATCAAATTTAGGTGGCATATATCAAGGACCTAAATAGTCCAATTTTCATACATTAAGGACCATTTTGATCATTTTCTCTTTAATTTACTATTGAAAATAGTTTAAGGTATAGGAAGAGTCAAACTAAGAATATGTAGAAGCATAGGAGAGTGAGAGAGGATCTGATTCCTCTCTTCACTTAGTATATGACCTAATATGACCCCATCCCCACCCCTGTACTGAACCCACTCCCTGCACCACTACAAAAATCGAACGGATACCACGGTAGCACCAATGGATATCGAAGCTTCTTCAATGAAGAACTGATTCAAAGATGTCCTATGAGACAACCGCTTCACAATGTCAAACGTCTACCACCCAAGTTACTACCAAGTGGAGGCAGCTCTGAAAGCCCTATTGGAAGAAAAAAATGCTGAGGAAATCCTCCTAACCCTTGACCAAAAAATGAGAATCTACAACCCTTGGAGATTCCCAGTGAACATCAAAGTACTTAGGAAGAAAATTCTCTATCACCTACTCAAACCAAAGCTACAACAACTATGATGCCCCAGTGAGCACCTAACGATCATTGATTTTGTCTGGAACTTTTTTCATAATGATGTTTCAAGAAAAATTTAACGTGGAAAAGGCCCTACATGGGGCCCATGGTTTATTATGTGCCATTTCATCTCAGTCCGAAATTCGGAACCCATTTTTGTTCCGGAAAAGTCCAATATAAAATCAACCACCATATGGCTCAGGCTGCCCCAATTACCCACCGAGTTCTAGGACAAGGAGATTCTAGAAAGTGTGGAAAGAAAAGTGGGGAAACTATTGAAGATCGATACCTGCACATCTGTCATTCTCATAGGCAGATATGCAAGGATTTGCATCCAAGTCCCCGTAGACATCCCACTTAGGACTTCCGTCGTAATTGAGAGCACATGCAACAAATTAAATACAGGGGGAGGGAATAATGTGTAAGAGGTATGGGAGGATAAGACACACAACGAGAAAGTGAACGGCTACACGAACTCGAACCATCGGAGAAGCCGAAATCATCCACCACGGAACCACAACCAAAGGGAGGCAGTAATTGGATAACATTGGAGTTCCCAAGACGGACCAGAAGGAAAACAAGAGCATACTATTAACCAAAAGAAGAAAACACCATTGAGAAGGCAGGTGGAAGGAAAAACATCCTTATATCGTTGGAGACAGGTAAGTTTTTCGTCCTTATGGACTTGGGGGAAAAGGAAGCCTAGGCTAAAACCCTAACGGGCCAAAAAGCCCAAGCCCAATGAAAAGACAATGGGGCCAAGACTTTAAGCCTAGATGGGCCAAAGGACTTGGGTCGGGAATGGGATGGTCAAACAAACCTTGATCGAGTTTTAAAACAATTTGAGGTTAAGGCATTTAGCCCACAACTGGACACGTGCCAAAAACTAACCCTAAGAATGGCCACATAAAGCTCACACGCCAAAACCAAACACACTCATCTCTGAATGAGCACGTGTTCCAAAGGAAGTGGAAACTGCTAATAGAGGTAGTTTAATATACCCGCCTCTAACCAAAATATGATACCACCTTCTCTAAGGGTCATATCATGGGGTCCACGACTGGGGTCAAATCCACATATGATAGCCTCAAATTTGCTGGATGAGAAAGACAACTTCTCTTTCTAAGAGAACTACCCACTCAGAGCTCTACTTCTCTTCTCCCCTCCCACCACATTGACAATTCAAATGAATTGACACTACCCATCACCTCTAAAATATTTGTAATGATAGGGAAACTTTGTGCACAAACTCCAACTAAGGCAAATAAAGCCTTCAAAACTACTAAAGGGATGCCTTCTACAAACGAACACACTTCTACTCCCTTTTACTCCGATGGTAAACAATCAGAACAATATGCAAATTCCTCCCCCCCCCCCTAGACCGAGAATCTATAAGGGGAACCGTTGCCAATTCTTGAATGGAAATGGCATTGTCGCGAGCAGCCTTTCTGCTGACTCTCCCAATAGGCTCCTTGTCAATCACTGTGGTAATCCATAACCCTCATTACTTAGCCAAGATAGTCATTGCATGCCTCAATCATGCAATGTAGAACTATGGGCACCAACTGTGGTTAGCAACCTTGGTACAACCCCAGGTAGCACTCAGCCAACAAACAATGACACCAAACCAGCTGAGCGCCCTGATGGATCAGATCAGCCCCTCCATTCCCTTCTCCCATAGTAACACTAGGGGTGGAGATTGTAAGCCCCACATTCTCCAAATGCTTACCAACATGGACCAAGACCCCGCCATCAAGGGAAACCCAGATGGCAAGATTAGAAAAGGTCCAAGAGCACCTGCAAGCCTCCAACACAGAGCTGGAGGCCCTGGTTGCAAAGTTGGGAATACCAAAACAAAGGCAATGCTCCTATAACAAGAGGAGTTAATAGAGTCCAAAGGATCTAGGGGAGAAATGCTTATCGCACTTTGCCTAAGGAGCATGAAATTGAGTGGGTAAGCCTAAGGTTAGCCTTAAATCCAAACTCAGGAGACACAACTGTAAGGCTAAGCCTAGCTCTGATATAGGAAGACAAACATGTCAGCTCTATACAAGTGAACTTGAAGGCCAATCCTATGAAAGGGAAGGCTAAATGCCTGAACTTCCTCACCACACAACAATTTGTTAATGAATTTCATCATTTGTAATGTTAGGAGTTCCAACAGTAGTGAGTTTAGGAGGCACTTTGCTGAGATGGTCAAATTGCACAAGCCTGCTATGCTAGTCTTCCCGATTACTAGGATGGATGAGCACAGACACCTGATTCATGAACTGTTATTCTTTGGGAAAATTCAAAGCCCGACTATTGGCCTATATAGGGGCATATTCATCATGTGGAAGGATGATTTACTCAAAATTGATGAAGTCTTCACCACATCCCAGGGAATTAATGTCATGGTCAAGGTAATAATCCCTTCTTACAACTCTTCGTTTTTCAGTATTGTTTATGATAGCAACACTTATGCACTTAGGACAAACCTATGGAAACAACTCAGAGCTATTCCTGATACCTATCAGGGAAGCTGGATAGTAGGGGGGGACTTTAATAAAGATCTGAGAGCTAGAGACAAGTATAGGGAGGATTGAATCTCTGCTCCAAGGGCTAATATGTTCTAGCAATGAATAAATCAATGTAAACAGATTGACCTTGGTTTCGAAGGTAGAAAATTTACCCGGACTAACATGAGATATAGGTATAAAAGTCAGTTAATGTTGGAAAGACTAGACATGGGTCTTGCTAATGAGGATTGGATCCAAGAATTCCCTTCTTGTACAAATATCCACCTTTCTAGAACTCACTCTGATCACTTCCCTATGCTGATCAATCTTTGGTTCAGGCCCATCGGTCTCTCTAAACCATTTAGAATTGAGCTCATGTGGTGCAGCCACCCCTCCCTCACCAATGTGGTGCAGCAGGCCTATAAGGGTAACTGTAACCTACCTGAGAAAACTACCAAATTCCAAGACCAAGTTACAACTTGGAACACGATAGTTTTTGATAACATCTTCCATAAGAAGAAACATCTTATATCTAGGCTAGGAGGTATCCAGAAATCCAATGCATATCCCTTCAGCCATTACCTTCAACATCTAGAGTGTCAACTCCAAGAAGACTATTCAGTCATTCTAAGAAGTGAAGAGGAATTCTGGAAAACTAAATCTAGGATTAACTGGCTGCTGGAGGGAGATGCTAACATAAAGTTCTTCCACACTTCCACTCTCAACAGGAGAAGAAGGAATAGGATTGTGGCCCTCCAAAATGAGACACTGAATTGGATAGATGACCATAAAGGAATTGAAGATTCCATATTCCAGTTCTACTCATTCCTATTCACCACTGTCCATCAATCTTCTACCAATGATAGAGATACCACCACTTACGACTCTTACACCTTTTTCACATACGGATCAGAACATTCCTAGTGCTTCCTTGAGGAATAGTGAGATAAAGATTGCTTTACTCTCATTCAAACCTTTCAAATCCCCGGGGCCTGATTGTCTACACTCAATATTTTACCAAAATTACTGGAATGTCCTTGAGGGTAAGGTAACCAACTTTTGTAAGAAGGTTTTCCACACCCTTGAAATGAACCCTAAGGTTAACACTACTTATCTAATCCTAATCCCTAAATGTGAAAATGAAACTGTGCAAGAATATATTAGTCACTTTAAGAAAATAAAATGTATAAATGCCAACATGATCCTAAAGATTGATCTGGAGAAGGCCTTTGATATGTTAGAATGGTCCTTCATCGGACACACACCGCTTTCCTTTGGTTTCCCTAGTAGCAGCACCAAGCTGATTATGTCCTGTATTTCCACCAGTCTCTCTTTTGGTAGCCAGGATATTAACCATTAAACCCAGTCTCTCTTTTGGTAAGTACTTGGGCTTTCTCATCTTTCACAAAAACCCAGCAATAGAGACTATCAGTTTATCACTGATAGTATGCAGAATAAGCTTGTAGGCTGGAAAACATATTTTATGAATATGACTGAGAGAACTACATTAGATAAATCCTCTCTTGGGTGCATCCATGGCCATGTCATACAATACATTAAGCTCCCAGTTCAGAAGTGCAACAAAATTGACAGAATTCAGAGAAATTTTATCTAGGGTATTACTATAGCCTAAAGAAAAATGCACCTAGTTGGGTGGAAAACTGTGATAACGCCTAAGGAGGATGGTGGCTTGGGAGTGCAGACAATTGGAAATAGAAACATTGCTACCCACGCTGGCCTGGACCAGAGGATGTACAACAATAACAATGCCCTGTGGGCTAGGGTTTCTTTCCACAAGCATTGTACTAGTAGGAACCCTTCTAGGAACATTGCCTCTAGGACATGGCAAAATATAAAAAATTATTGGTATGTTTGTAGTAAGGCTACTAAGTGGGTAGTACATAAAAGGGATAGAATTAACCTTTATGGTGGCAGATGGATCCCTGGAATGGAGACCCTTAGGAGCATTATCAGTGGTCCACTCAACAGTGGAAGAGTTTGAATGTAGGCTCATGCTACAAGTAAGGTCGCTGGGACATTGGTAATATCGCCTTTGACCTCCCTGAGGAGTTAGTTACTAATATTAATTCTATCTTTGTTAATCCTAATTCTGGGAATATGGATAGGATGGTTTGGAACCAAACTGGTAGTGGCCTCTTCTCAACAAAAAAATGCATATACCCTCATAAGAAGTCTGAACCATCACCAGGATCACAACTCTCGGAAAAACCTCAACTAGGTTTTGGGCGATAAACTACCAAACAAGATAAAATAATTTTCTTGGTTAGTAACCCATGTTAGGCTCCCCACAACTCAATACCTCCACTCAAGGGGTATGAATATTTACCCTGTGTGCTTCTTCTGTAACAAGAGGAAGAAATCATTGAACACCTGCTCTTTAGATATGACAATGCTAACCATGATGGCAGAAGTTAGCTAAGCAAAGCCATTCCATTCTCAGCATCCCAAAGATTGTAATTAGCCAAACAAATTGGGTTCATACATTTAACAAGGTAAAGCACTGACCATTCAATGACATACTCAAATGGAGACACTTAATCTCTTTCTGCCTTTTGCAAATATGGATAGCCAGGAACATCAAAAGTTTCAATCATTGGAAGAATCTTGTCTCCTTTAAAGTGGCCATTAACAAGGCTGTAGAAGTCATGTGTATGGAAATAGGAGGAAAAGAGCCCAAACACAGTACTGTTATCTATATTAAATGGCAACCCCCTGAGAAGGGTTGTTACAAGCTAAACTCTGATGGTGCTTACCATAAAAAAGATAACACAAGGAGGAATATGATGGGTAATTAGAAAAATATGATGGGTAATTAGAAATAACAATGGGGATTGGGTAACTGGATACATGGGGAAGATCAAGCGCACAAATACCCTCCAGGAGACCTTGACCCAGTTCATGAGTGCTTTCAGTACTCTGTCTCAGGCGGGACTACTCTCGATAGTGCCATCTACATCCCAGGCCAGGGGAGGGACACAGACTCCCGCAGCCCGTACTCCTGAGCAGAGGGTTCATATAGGGCAGGTTCCATAGTATATCCCCATGACTCCTGCAGCTCCAGTTCAGCCTGAGGCCAGAGCAGTTATATTTGGGTCTGCGCAGCTCCGTCTTGAGAGGTACAAGAAGTACCACCCACCTGATTTCAGCGGATTGGCATCAGATGACGCTCTGGCTTTCTTGAAGAGTGTCATTGTATCCTTCACACCATGGGTATTGTAGAGACGAGTGAGGTCTCTTTCACTACTTTCCAGCTGAGAGGAGCAGCTTATCCGTGGTGGCGTGCATTTGAGCTTAGTAGTCCGGACGAGGCATCCTCACTTACATGGGCTCAGTTTTCAGAGATGTTTTTGTCCGAGTTTGTCCCTCAGACTTTCAGGGATGCTTGGCGTGCAGAGTTGGAGCAGCTACGCTAGGGTACCATGACCGTGTCAGAGTATGCAGTCCAGTTCAGTGGCTTGGCACGACATACACCAGCTTTGGTTTCTACGGTCAGAGAGAGAGTCCGTCATTTTGTTGAGGGGCTCCATCCCAGCATTCGTACTAGCATGGCCAGAGAGCTGGAGACAGAGCATTTCTAGGAGGATTCAGAGTATGTTGGCCCGGGTCAGAGAGGAGAGGGAGGCCAATAGGTCTCGAGAGACGCATCGTTTTTCAGGAGTTCATGCACCTGCAGCACGCCATGGTAGGGGTTTTATGATCAGCCCTATTCATTTAGCTCTTCCAGTAGCCAGCGGTATTCCAGCTCCTCTTAGACCTCAGGAGCATTATTATGCACCACCAATATCTTAGCTGCCTCTAGCTCGAGCTGCTATCACTGGCCAGTACAGTAGGCTAGTTCAGAGTCAACAACAACCATTGCATCCTCAGAGGGGTTGTTTTGGGTGTTGTGACCCTCGGCATATGATCTGGGATTGCCTCAAAGCGGGGAGGGGCGCACCACCTCAGACTTATCAGGATGCACCCCCTCAGATTTGTCAGGTTCCACGCCTTCCTCCAGGTCCTCCAGCTATTCCTCCAGCCCCAGCTGCTACCCCACCACCTCAGACAGCTCGAGGTGGAGGTCGGAGAGGTCGAGGTTGCCCTAGAGGGGGAGGCTAGGCCAAGTACTATGCTCTTCCAGCCCGGTCTGAGGCCATTGCTTCAGATTAAGTCATTGCAGGTATTGTTCCTATTTGTCATAGGGATGCATCGGTATTATTTGACCCAAGCTCTAGATATTCATATGTGTCTTCCTATTTTGCTCCACATCTGGGGATAGCCCCAGACTCTTTGGGTTCCCCTGTTTATGTTTCCACTCTGGTGGGAGATTCTCTTGTTGTGGACCGCGTATATCGATCATGTTTTATTACTATCAGTGGTTTTGAGACAACAGTTGATTTGCTACTACTCAGTATGGTAGATTTCGATGTTATATTGGGTATGGACTGGCTGTCTCCCTATTATTCTATTCTTGATTTTCACACCAAGACCGTGACACTGGCTATGCCAAGATCTCCGAGGTTGGAGTGGAGAGGTTCCTCGGAGTATGCTCCCCGCCGAGTCATTTCTTTTCTTAAGGCTCAACGGATGGTTGGGAAGGGGTGTGATGCATATTTGGCTTATGTGAGAGATGTTATTACTGATACCCCTATGTTTGAATTAGTTTCATTTGTCAGAGACTATTCTTATGTATTTCCACCTGATCATCCTGGTATGCCACCTGATAGAGACATTGAATTCGGCATTGACTTGTTGCCGGGCACTCAGCCCATTTCCATTCCTCCTTATCGCGGCTCCTCCTGAGTTGAAGGAGTTGAAGGAACAGTTACAAGAGTTGCTTGAGAAGGGATTCATCAGGCCCAGTGTATCACTTTGGGGCACTCCTGTATTATTTATGAAGAAAAAGGATGGCTCTATGCGTATGTGTATTGACTACCGGCAACTGGATAAGATGACAGTGAAGAAAAGGCACCCATTGCCTCGCATTGATGATATATTTGACTAGTTACATGGTGCTAGAGTGTTATCCAAGATTGATCTACGTTCGGGTTATCATCAGCTGGAGATTCGGGAACCGAATATCCTGTAGACTGCCTTCAGGACAAGATATGGCCACTAGGACTTCCCTTTTATGTCGTTCGGGCTGACCAACGCCCCAACAGCCTTCATGCACCTGATGCACAGCATATTTTGGCCTTATCTTGATACTTTCGTCATTGTGTTCATTGATGACATTCTAGTATATTCTAGGTCCCAGGAGGACCATGAGCAACACTTGAGGACCGTACTTCAGGCATTGAGGGAGAAGAAGTTATATGCCAAGTTTTCTAAATGTGAATTTTTGCTTGACTCTGTGGCATTCTTAGGCTACGTGGTGTCTTCGGATGGGGTCAAAGTAGATCCGAAGAAGGTGGAGGCAGTTAAGAGTTGGCACAGACCGTCCTCAGCTACTGAGATCCGCATCGGTTTGGCTGGGTATTATCGCTGTTTTGTGGAGGGATTTTCATCCATTTCAGCGCCTATGAACAGACTGACTCAGAAAGGTGCACCTTTTATATGGACTGATGAGTGTGAAGAGAGCTTTCAGAAGCTCAAGACATCCCTGACTACATCTCATGTGTTGGTTTTGCCTACCGGTTCCGGATCATATACAGTTTATTGTGATGCTTCGAGGATTGGCTTGGGAGCAGTGTTGATGCAGGACGGTAGGATGATTGCCTACGCGTCCAGGTAGTTGAAGGTCCATGAGAAGAAATATGTTGTTCATGATCTCGAGTTGGCAGCGATAATTCACGCCCTGAAGATATAGCGTCATTATTTATATGACGTTCCTTGTGAGATATTTACGAATCATCGGAGTTTCCAGCACATATTCAGGCAGAAGAATCTAAATTTTCGCCACCGTAGGTGGTTAGAGTTGCTAAAGGACTATCACATCACTATATTATACCACCTGGGGAAGGCCAATGTGGTGGCCGACGCCTTGAGTCGCCGGGCGGAGAGTTTGGGGAGTTTGGCATTCCTTTATGCAGCTGAGAGGCCTCTAGCCTTAGATGTTCAGTCCTTAGCCAGTCAGTTCGTGAGATTGGATCTTTCTGAGCCTTGCAAGGTATTAGCTTATGCGGTTGCTCGATCTTCCCTCCATGACCGTGTCAGAGAGCTTCAGTATGATGATCCCCACCTTTTGGTTCTTCAGGATAGAGTCCAGCGGGGTGATGCCAGAGATGTGATTATAGGACAGGATGGGGTGATGAGGATGCAGGGCCGTATCTGTGTTCCTAACATAGATAGGCTGCGGGAGTTGATTCTTGAAGAGGCCCATAGTTCGCGGTATTCCATCCATCCGGGTACAACGAAGATGTACCAGGATCTGAGACAGCACTATTGGTGGCGAAGAATGAAGAAGGATATAGCAGAGTTTTTAGCCAAGTGTCTCAATTGTCAGCAGGTCAAATGTGAGCATCAGAGACCGGGGGGGTTACTTCAACAGATTGAGCTTCCAGATTGGAAGTGGGAGCGAATCACCATGGACTTTGTGGTTGGACTTCCTCGTACTTTGAGGAAGCATGATGCTATTTGGGTGATTGTGGATCGGCTGACCAAATCGACTCATTTCATTTCGGTATTGACTACATATTTATCGGAGAGATTGGCTGAGATTTATATCAGAGAAGATTGTTCACCTCCATGGTATTCCAGTATCTATTATTTCAGACAGAAGTACACAATTCACTTCACAGTTCTGGAGAGTCGTTCAGCAGGAGTTAGGCACCAGGGTAGAGTTGAGCACTGGTTTTCACCTTCAGACGGACGGGAAATCCGAGCGCACGATTCAGATCCTCGA
Organism: Nicotiana rustica; assembly: GCA_005239535.1. Lineage (NCBI taxonomy): Eukaryota > Viridiplantae > Streptophyta > Magnoliopsida > Solanales > Solanaceae > Nicotiana > Nicotiana rustica. The sequence goes on along the minus strand of ML444113.1, from coordinate 114,156 downwards.
GGATATGCTCCGTGCCTGTGTGATGGATTTTGGAGGTTCATGGGATCGATTCTTGCCTCTGGAAGAGTTTGCTTACAATAACAGCTTACAGTCCAGCATTCAGATGGCGCCGTATGAGGCATTGTATGGTAGGCAGTGCAGGTCTCCCTTGGGATGGTTTGAGCAAGGCAAGGCCCGATTATTGGGTACAGACTTGGTTCAGGATACCCTGGACAAGGTGAAGGTGATTCAGGAGAGACTTCGCACTGCTCAATCCATGCATAAGAGCTATGCGGATCGGAAGGTTTGGGACTTGGCATTTGTGGCTGGTGATTGAGTTTTGCTTCGGGTATCGCCTATGAAGGGCGTCATGAGGCTCGAGAAGAAAGGAAAGCGGAGTCCGATATTTATTGGCGCTTTTGAGGTGTTGCGACGTGTTGGGGATGTTGCTTATGAGCTAGCCCTGCCTCCCAACCTAGTAGGGGTTCATCAGGTGTTCCACGTCTCCATGCTCCGAAAGTATCACTGTGACCCGACTCATGTATTGGATTTCAGCTCAGTCCAATTGGACAAGGATCTATCATATGTTGAGAAGCCTGTGGCTATATTGGACAGGCAGGTCAAAAAGCCCAGGTCAAAGGATATTGCATCAGTAAAGGTTCAGTGGAGGGGTCAGCCAGTCGAGGAGGTGACTTGGGAGACCGAGAAGGATATGCGGAGTCACTACCTTCATCTTTTCCCAACTTCAGGTATGTGTCTATGCTCGTTCGAGGATGAACGATTTTCTTAAGAGGGGAAGGATGTAACGACATAGCCGGTCGTTTTAAGAATTAACGCCCAGATCCCCTATTTACCGTTTCTCCCATGTCTGTTTATGTTATTGGAACATGTCGGTGCGTTGAATGATGAAATTCGGGGTGATTTTGGACACATAGTCCATAAATGTGGATCTTAGCTTTAGAAATCTGGCCGTAGCTAGATCTGTGTGAAGACGGATCCGGAATAAAATTTTGTCGACTCTGTTTGCTCCGTTGGGTGGTTTCGGTGTTAGGAGCGTACTCGGAATGTATTTTCGAGGTCGGTTGTGGATTTAGGCTTGAATTGGCGAAAGTTAAAATTTTGGCGAATTCGGCCGATAGGTGAGATTTTGATATCGGACTCGGAACGGATTTCCGGAAGTGATAACAGGTCCGTCATGCCGTTTATGACCTGTGTGCAAAATTTGAGGTCATTCCAATGAGTTTAGACGTGTTTCGGCGTCGGATGTGAATTTCATAAGCCAAAAATCCGAGGGTTGAATTTCATAAGTCAAAAATTGTTTGAGATCTCGGGAATTGGCGATTTTCAGTGGGTTTTGAAGAGAAGGATAATAGGTAACGTTTTCTAATCCTAATTCATTGTTGGACCATTAATTCCCGTTGTTTTCTTTAGTGTAATTAACAAAAATGGGGGAAAAACATGGGAACTTGATGAAACTTCCCCAAACCGTAATTCTTATAATTTAGGGGGTTTTTGGCATCGTATTTTGATGATTCTGGTCGAATGAGTTCATGAGTGAATGGGTGTCCGGAAAATATAACTTTTACCCGATTCCGAGACATGGGCCCGAGGGCATTTTGGTTAAAATTCCTAATTTCGCGTATTAGCTTCGAATTAATTAGTTATTGTGATTTCTTGAAATGATATTTACATTATGCAATCGAATTGAATAGATTTGGGCCACCCTGAGTTGGATACTCGTGCCAAGAGTGTGATTATTGGTTGATTAGCACAATCGAGGTAAGTGGCTTGCCTAACTTTGTGGTGGGGAAATTCTCTTAGGCATTTATAACTGATTTTAGATATAAAAACCCCATGTACGTGACGTGACGAGTACATGCACGGGATATTCTCACTAATTCCATCATTTTCCTTCTATGACATACTTCATCTTCAATTCCTATTATTTCTGTTATTGGTTAAACTGAGTAGCGACTTATTATTTTATCAAGCCCAACAATTTTACCTGATTTTCCACTCGTTACTATTATTTGAAACTGGGTTGAGTACCTTCCTCCATATTTGCCAACTGTTTTTCCCAAACTTTTGAATTACATCTCGCATTACATATTTACATAGGGACTGCGGGCTATGACCTGAGACTTTCCCTTGCATTATATTATATATTTTACATTGGGACTACGGGCTGAGACCTGAGACTTTCCCTTGCATCGCATCGAATACTTACATTGGGACTGCGGGCTATGACCTGGGACTTTCCCTTGCATTGAGTTTCATACTTACATTGGGACTGCGGGCCGAGGCCTGAGACTTTCCCTTGCATTGCATTGCATATTTACATAGGGACTGCGGGCCGAGACCTGAGACTTTCCCTTGTATTGCATGGCACGATCATCTACTGATTTATGCAGTGTGCGGAACTGAGATTTATTACTTCATTCTTTCCGGTTCACTTTACTTCCCCTTAATTATTACTGTTTTACTTAACTGTTAATTATATCTGTTTATTTTTGCAAACTCAGTAGAGCCGTAACCTGACCTCATCACTACTTGACTTGGGTTAGGCTTCGTACTTACTAGGTATCGAATGTGGAGTACTCACGCCCTTCTGCGCATTTTTTTCTCATGTGTAGATCCAGGTACTAGCGCACCGTTCCGGAGTTAGTAGAGTAGTAAATCTTTGGGAGACTTTGAGGTATTTCCGTAGCGTCTGCGGAGCTTCTGAGTCCCCCTCCTATCTTAGTATAGTCATAATTTGTATATGAGACTACATTTTCATTTCCAGTTTTGTATATTGAACCATAGAGTTTAGCTTGTGATGTTGGTGACATTCTGGGTTTTGGGAAGTAAAAACTGCATATGCTGATCAACTACGTTATATCTAGTTGATATCCTTTATGTCTTTATTTTATTTTTTCTGTTGTTTTCCTACAAATTTCTAGGCTTACCTAGTCATAGAGACTAGGTGCCGTCACGATACCTTTCGGAGGGTAAATTGGGTCGTGACAATCTTACTGCCTACGTATACGTTGTAATGTAGAAAAGGAATATTTAAATTGAGCACAAACACATTCTTGAATATAATTTGAACCTGTATCATATACAGTTTGACTTGGTGGATGTTGTCCACAGCTCCATATTTTATTGTCTTAAAGCAAGTTACCACTCTTTTGAGTGTTGGTTACTTAGAAATGGATCATAGCTACCAAAAAAATTCAATTCAAATATGAGCATTCTTGACTTATAATACCTAGGAAAAATGGCTCTAACAAATTACCAAATGAATGTTTCTTCAAAAATAAAGCATTATAAAAGTGTAAAAAACATCCTCAAAAATCATTAGAAATCTTCATCATGCTCTCTCGGAAGCAGGGGAAAATGTAGCCTTTTGGCTGCAGGTTCATTTGAACCCATAACTTTGGACATAAAGTATAGATATGTATGTAAAAACCTACTAAAATCTCAACAAATATTTGATTTGAACCCATACTTTTAATGGTATAATTAATTTTGTGCAAAGTTGAACCCATTAAATTTCAATCCTGGGCCTCTGCTTGGAAGCTAACATGATCATTATTTCTCCAAATTCAAAGGAGGCAATGGTTCAAAGTTTTCTTCGTGGGGATGGTTCAAACTAATCCCTTGAGGTTCAGATTTCTCTGCTTGATATTTCCTTTCCGTGTTTTCTTTGAATGTACCAACAATAACCTATAAAAAAGAAAAGATTTAGTATATTAAATATTAGTTTATACTTGTACGCTAACACTATAAATAATTTTTATTCTATCAAGTTAAATTGACCTACAATAATAGGTAATTCTCCTTATCATTTAGGTGGCATATATAAAGGACTTAAATAGTCCAATTTTCATACATTAAGGACCATTTTGATCATTTTCTCTTTAATTTACTATTGACAATAGTTTAAGGTATAGGAAGAGTCAAACTAAGAATATGTAGAAGCATAGGAGAGCGAGAGAGGCTCTGATTTCTCTCTTAAATTATTATATG
>ML444113.1:66493-109837 GCA_005239535.1 Nicotiana rustica | reverse complement strand
CACCCCCACCCCCTGTATTGAACCCACTCCCTGCACCACTATGAAAATCGATCTACCGACCGGATCCCACGGTACCACCAATGGATATCGAAGCTTCTTCAATGAAGTACTGCTTCAAAGAAGTCCCAGGAAACAACCACTTGACAATGTCAAGCGTCTACCACCCAAGTTACTACCAAGTGGAGGCAACTCTGAAAGCTCCATTTGAAGATAAAAAATGTTGAGGAAATCCTCTTAACCCATGACGAAAAAATGAGAATCTACAACTCTTGGAGATTCTCAGTGAACATCAAAGTATTTGGGAAGAAAATTCCCCATCACTTACTCAAGCCAAAGCTACAACAACTATGATGCCCCGGTGAGCACCTAACGATCATTGATTTGGCCTGGAACTTTTTCATAGTGAAGTTTCAAGAAAAAGTTAACATGGAAAAGGCCTTGCACGGGGCCCATCGTTCACTATGGGCCATTTCCTCTCAGTCCGAAATTGGGAACCCAATTTTTTTCCGGAATAGTCAAAGAGCTAATCAACCACCATATGGATCAGGCTGCCCCAATTACCCACCGAGTTCTACGGCAAGGAGATTCTAGAAAGAGTGGGAAGAAAAGTGGGGAAAATATTGCAGATCGATACCTGCACATCTATCATTCTCAGAGGCAGATATGCAAGGATTTGCATCCAAGAACCCGTAGACATCCCACTTAGAACTACCGACGTAATTGGAGAGCACAGGAAACAAATTAAATTCGGGGGAGGGAATCATCTGTAAGAGGTATGGGAGGATAGGACATACAACGATGAAGTGAACGGCTACACGAACTCTGGAATCATCCACGGCGGAACAACATCCAAAGGGAGGCAGTGATTGGATAACACTGGAGTTTCCAAGATGGACCAGAAGGAAAGAAAGAGCATACTATAAACCAAAAGAAGAAAACACGATTGAGAAGGCGGGAAAACATCCCTGTATCGTTGGTGACAGGTAAGTTTGTCGTACTTGTTGACTTGGGGGAAAAGGAGGTCTAGGATGAAACCCTAATGGGCCAAAGAGCCCAAGCCCAATGAAAAGACAATGGGGCCAAGACTTTAAGACTAGATGGGCCAAGGGACTTGGGTCGGGAATGGGATGGTCAAACAAACCTTGACCGAGTTTTAAAACCATTTGAGGTTAAGGAATTTAGCCCACAACTGGACACGTGCCAAAAACTAACACTAAGAATGGCCACATAAAGCTCACACGCCAAAACTAAACATGCTCATCTCTAAAGATCACGTCTTCCAAGGGAAGTGGAAACTGCTAATAGAGGTAAGTTTAATATACCCGCCTCTAACCCAAATATGATACCAGCAACCTTCTCTAAGGGTCATATCATGGGGTCCACGACTAGGGTCAAAATCCACATGTGATAGTCTCAAATTTGCTGAATGAGAAGGACGGCTTCTCTGTTTGAGAGAATTACCTACTCAGAGCTCTACTTCTTCTCTCCGCTCCCACCACATTGACCATTTAAATGAATTGACAGTACCCATCACCTCCGAAAGATTTTTAATGATGGGGAAACTTAGTGCACAAACTCCAACTAAGGCAAATGAAGCCTTATAAAAAGGGATGCCTTCTACAATCCAACACTCTTCTACTCCCTTTTACTCGGATGGTAAACAATCAGAACAACATGAAAATTCCTCGCCCCACCCCTCTAGACCAGAATCTATAGGGGGAACCATTGCCTCTAATGGTGACAATAGCCCCACTACCATCATACCACTTTCCCAATTCTTGAATGAAAATGGCATTTCCGTGAGCAACCTTTCCAGTAACCCTCTCAATAGGGTCCTTGTCAATCATTGTGGTAATCCTGAACCCTCATTACTTATCCAAGCTAGTCATTGCATGCCTCAATCATGCAATGTAGAACTATGGACACCAACTGTGGCTGGCAACCTTGGTACAAGCCCAGGTAGCACTCAGCCAACAAACAATGACACCAAACCAGCTGAGCGCCCTCATGGATCAGATCAGCCACTCAATTCCCTTCTCCCCCTAGTAACAGCAGGGGTGGAGATTGTAATCCCTGCATTCTCCTAATGGTCACCAACATGGACCACGACCCCGCCATCAAGGGAAACCCAAATGGTAAGATTAGAAAAGGTCCAAGAGCACCTGCAAGCCTCCAACATAGAGCTGGAGGCCCTGAGTGCAAAGTTGAGAGTACCAAAACAAAGGCAATGCTTCTACAACAAGAGGTGTTAATAGATTTCAAAGGACCTGAAGGAGAGATGCTTATCTCACTTTGCCTAAGGAGCATGAAATTGAGTGGGTAAGACTAAGGTTAGCCTTAAATCAAAACGTAGGAGACACAGTAGTAAGACAGACCAGTTCTGATACAGGAAGACAAACATGTCAGCTCTGTACAAGTGAACTTGGAGGACAATCATGTGAAAGGGAAGGCTAAATGACTGAAAAGGAAGTCCCCACCATGCAACAAGTTGTTAATGAATTTTATCATTTGGAATGTTGGGGGTGCCAACAGTAGTGAGGTTAGGAGGCACTTTGCTGAGATGGTCAAATTGCACAAGCCTGCTATGCTATTCTTCCCGAAATGTAGGATGGCTGAGCACAAACACCTGATTCATGAACTTGGATTCTCTGGGAAAATCCCAAGCCCGATTATTGGCCTGTCTAGGGGCACAGTCATCATGTGGAAGGATGATTTACTCAAAATTGATGAAGTTCTCACCACATCCCAGCGAATTAATGTCATGGTCAACGTAATAATTCCTTCTTCCAACTCTTCTGTTTTCACAATTGTTTATGCTAGAAACACTTATGCACTTAGGACAAATCTCTGGCAACAACTCAGACTTATTCTTGATACCTATCAGGGAAGGTGGATGGTAGGGGGACTTTAATGAAGTCCTGAGAGCTAGATACAAGTATGGGGAGAATTAAATCACTACTCCTAGCGCTAATATCTTCTAGCAATGCATAAATCAATGTAAGCAGATTGACCTTGGTTTCAAAGGTAGAAAATTTACCCGGACTAACATGAGATATAGGAATAAAAGTCAGTTAATCCTAGAAAGACTAGACATGTGTCTTGATAATGAGGATTGGATCCAAGAATTCCCTTTTAGTACAAATATCCACCTTTCTAGAACACACTCTCATCACTACTCTATGCTGATCAATCTTTTGTTCAGGACCATCGGTCTCTCCAATCCTTTTAGAATCGAACTCATGTGGTGCAGCCACCCATCCCTCACCAATGTTGTGCAGCAGGCCTATGAGGGTAACTGTAACCTGCTTGAGAAAACTACCAAATTCCAAGACCAAGTTACAACTTGGAACAAGATAGTTTTTGATAACATCTTCCATGAGAAGAAACATCTTCTATCTAGGCTATGAGGTATCCATAAATCCAATGCATATCCCTTCAGCCCTTACCTTCAACATCTAGAGTGTCAACTCCTTGAAGACTATTCAGTCATTCTAAGAAGTAAAGAAGAATTCTGGAAAACTAAATCTTTGATAAACTGGCCAATGGAGGGAGATGCTAACATGAGGCAGGGAATTGGATAGATGACCATAAAGCAATTGAAGATTCCATATTACAGTTTTACTCATTCTTAACTGTCCATCAATCTTCTACCAAGGGTAGAGATACCATTCTACCAAGGGTAGAGATAAAACCCCTTACGATTCTCACACCTTTTTCACATACGGAACAGAACATTCTTAGTGCTTCTTTGAGGAATAGTGAGATAAAGATTGCTTTATTATCATTCAAACCTTTCAAATCCACTGGCATTGATGGCCTTCACATAATGTTCTACCAAAAGTACTGGAATGTCCTTGAGGGTAAGGTAACCAGCATTTGTAAGCACGTTTTCCACACCCTTGAAAGGAACCCTGAGGTTAACACTACCCATCTGATCCTAATCCTTAAATGTGAAAATGCAAATGTGCTGAAGAACTTCAGACTTATTGGCCTATGCAAAATAATATACAAATTGATGATTAAAATCATTATTAACATAATAAGCCTATACTGCCCACCAATAGAGACTATTAGTTTATCACTAATAGTATGCAGACTAAGCTTGCAGGCTGGAAAATGTATTTTATGAATATGACTGAGAGAACTACATTAGATAAATCCTCTCTTGGATGCATCCATGGTCATGTCATACAATACATTAAGCTCCCAGCTCAGATGTGCAACCAAATTGACAGAATTCAGAGAAATTTCATCAGGGGTACCACTGTAGCTAAAAGAAAAATGCACATAGTTGGGTGGAAAACTATGACAAAGCCTAAGGACGATGGTTGCGTAGGAGTACAAAAAGCTGGAAACAGAAACATTGCCACCCACACTGGCCTGGACCAGAGTATGTACAAGAATACCAATGCCTTGTGGGCCACTGTCTCTTTCCACAAGCATTGTACTAGTACGAACCCTTCTAGGCACATTGCCTCTAGGACTTGGCAAAATATAAAAAATGATTGGTATGTTTGTAGTAAGGCTACTAAGTGGGTAGTACATAAAGGGGATAAAATTAACCTTTATGGTGGCAAATGGATCCCTAGTATGGAGACCCTTAGGAGCATTATCAGTGGTCCACTCAACAGGGGCAGAATTTGAATGTAAACTCATGCTACAAGTAAGGTCACTCGGACATTGGTAATATCGCCTTTGACCTCCATGAGGAGTTAGTTACTAATATTAGTTCTACCTTTGTTAATCGTAATTCTGGGAATCTGGATAGGATGGTTTGGAACCAAACTGGTAGTGGCCTCTTCTCAACCAAAAAATGACTATACCCCCATAAAAAGTTTGAACCATCACAAGGATCACAACTCTGGGAAACACTTCAACTGGGTTTGGGGCGAAAAACTGTCAAACAAGATAAAATACTTTTTTTTGGTTAGTAACCCATGCTAGGCTCCCCATAACTCAATACCTCCACTCAAGGGGTATGAATCTCTACCCTGTGTGCTTCTTCTGTAACAAAGAGGAAGAAATCATTGAACACCTGCTCTTCAGATGTGATAATGCTAACCATGATGGCAGAAGTTAGCTAAGAAAAGCCATTCCATTCTGAGCATCCCAAAGATTGTAATTAGGAAAAAAAAACCAGGTGCACACTCTTAACGAGGTAAAGCACCAACCCTTCAATGACATACTCAAATGGAGACATTTAATCCTTTTCTGCCTTTAGCAAATATGGATAGCCAGGAACATCAAAAATTTTAACCATTGGAAGAATCTTGTCTCCTTTAGAGTGGCCATTAACAAGGCTGTAGAAGTCATGCATAAGGCAATAGGAGGAAAAGAGCCAAAACACAGTAATGTTATCTATATTAAATGGCAACCCCCTGGGAGGGGTTGTTACAAGTTAAACTCTGATGGTGAAAAAGATAACACACGGAGGAATATGATGGGTAATTAGATATAACAATGGGGATTGGGTAACAAGATACATGGGGAAAATCAAGCGCAAAAATACCCTCTATAATGAGCTAACAGCTTCCTTGCAGGGCCTAAAATAGCAAAATCAAACAATCTAGTGCCCTTAGAGGCCAACGTGGACTCGACAGAAACAATATAATGCATAAATAATGGTCATTTGATATATGACCCCCTGGTCTATGAATGCAGGTCTCTCCTAGCAGAGCTTAGCCATCCACCAGTAAATCATACATTTAGAGAGGAAAAAAGGGTGCAGGACAAGTTGGCAACAAAGGCAGGGAAGTAGTTGGGGGCAGGAATAAACTTTTTAGTAGTTCCTCCGGTGTTTGTCAATGAAGTACTATGGGAAGACACTTAAGGAACTATTTTTAAAAGAAACATTAAAAGTTGTAATATTGTAAATGTAGCTTTGGAAGACTCACTGTTTGGTATGATGGGCTTAACTCATCAACATCTCAATATAAGAATAATCTTAACTTATTATTTTAAATATAGTATCCTTTTGACCAAAAAAATTAGAGCTACTTACTTGAACTTTTCCAGCAGCAATTACTGAACCACAAACAAGACCACCATAGACAATCCCTTCAGCATTTGCAATGGGCATTTTAAGCTGAGCAACTTCACGACGAACACCCAATGTTTCAACAGTTATATTTGAACCTTTCACATAAAAAAATTTCATAGACCCCCTACAAATATATGGATTGACCAAATATTATTGTCATATGCTCCAAAAATAAGTAATATTTGGTATAAAGGTCAAAAATTAAATTTCGGTTGCGAGTAAGTTTTTACCTACATTTTCTAGAACTTAGGAAGCAAATGAAATTTTTGTATTATGCAATAACAAGATGGAGAAGGATCCAAAATTTCAAAAAGAGATGGGTGCATTATTACAAAGTAAAGAATCCAGAATTTATATTTTTTTGGTTCAACCTATAGGTTCTTACTATGAATTCATTACTATTTAGAAACTATACGTTCTTGAAATTTTAATCATTTTGAATATATATACCTATCTCTATATAAAAAAATGTTGGGATCATTGAACCTCGTTGAATATATGCTACATCCTCCACTACTATTAGCTTAAATATGGACATTTAGTATAATTATATAAAATTTTGCGATGATAAAAGGATAAAAAGAAATTTAATGTGTTAGATTTGGGGAATCTGAATGAATAAATCAAACAAAAAAAGAAAAAAAAATGAAAAACTGGTCAAAATTGACATAAGGAAAGCCTATGATTCAGTGGAGTAGAGTTTCCTACAGATGGTGCTGCTTGAATTTGGATTCCCATGAAGATAGTCAGCTGGATAATGACTTGTGTTTCAATTGCCAGTTATGCACTATTGATTAATGGGGGACTGACCACAAGATTTCAAGCAAAAAAAGGGCTAACGCAGAGGGACCCAATGTCACCCTATCTGTTTGTATTGGCAATGGAGTATTTGAATAGATCATAGAATAACTTGAAAGCTAATCTTGACTTCAACTATCACCCCAAATGTTCTAAATTGGATCTAGTTCACATATGTTTTGCAGATGACTTACTATTATGTTGCAAGGCAGATATAATATCAATTCAGTTGATGCTGCAGGCATTCAACCATTTTTCTGAAGTATCTGGACTTAAAGCCAATATGGCGAAAAGTTCACTCTATGTAGCAAGGGTCCATTTATCTTCAAGGAAACATACCTCATCAGTGCTTTCCTCTAGTGGAAAAAATATCTAGTTGTCCATTTACCTTCAAGGAAACTTACAATTCATCAGTGCTTGCCTCTAGTAGAAAAAATGATTGCAAGAATTAGATGCTGGTCAGCCAAATTGTTATCATACAGTGGAAGGCTTCAACTGATCAAAAATGTCCTATTCGAGATGCAGACACATTGGGCCCAAATTTTCCTACTGCCAAAGAAGATTATACATATGGTAACTAATATATGCAGAACATTCCTATGGACAGGTACAATGAGGTGTCTAGGAAATCTCTAGTTGCTTGGGAGAAACTGTGTATGCCTAGAGCATCTGGAGGTTGGAATATACTAGACTTCTACAGATGGAATAAATCAACTATTTGTAAGCTCTTGTGGGCTAGCAATCAGAAAAAAGATACCCTATGGATGAAATGGATTCACTGCTTTTACATAAAGTAGAGTAATATATTAGACTATCTTGTTCCTAAGCAAGCCTGCTGGCTAGTTAGGAAAATATTGGAGGCAAGAAGTTTGTTAGAGAATTATGGGGATCCTGTAATACTATTAAGAAGCTTTGAATTACAAGGAAAGTTCAGCATTAAAAAAGCATACAAGTTCTTTACACCACAGTTTTAGAAAGTGCAGTGGAAGCAAGCAGTGTTGGTTGAAAATGTTATTCCCAGGCATCAGTTCATTCTCTGGTTAGCAGTACAATACAAACTATCTATTGTTGGTAAACTGCAGAGATGGGGAATTCAGGTTGACAAAGGATGTGTGTTGTGTGCAACTGACAGAGATGAAACATTGGAGCATATGTTGTTTGAATGCTCTTATTCACATCAGATGTAGAGTTCTATACTAGGCTGGCTGGGCATACAGAGAAATATAAGTAACTGGCAGGAACAAGTGCACTGGGTGGCAAGCAGAATCACTAATCGACCATGTATACACATCTTAGGCTTCCTCTTTGCAGCAACAGTATACCACATATGGGAAGAAAAGAATTCTAGAAGATTTCAGCAGAAGAAGCAAGAAGCCAGGCAGAGAAAAAAGAAAATAGTTATACAGTTACATATTAGAGGACAAAACAATTGTAAATGGAAGAGTATACTAGATAGGTTAAATTGGTATTCAGTCTAGGGAGCTATAACAATGTTTGAATATTCTGAGAGTCTAACTCATGAGTCCAAATGAGATAGTTGTATGTAAATTTCTTACTTGGTGAAACAAAAGTTTTATTTTTGACAAAAAAAAAAAGCGAAAAAAATGAAAAACAATTAATTAAAATACAAGTCGTGATACTAGACATGCCTACAACCATGAGATTTGAACTCCTAACTTCAATTGTAAAGGTGTACCGAATAATCATTGCATCATATGGCTTTTGGAGCTTGGGTGCACATATGTATATTTAAGAAATCTTAAAGAAGTATAACATTGTTATACATAGTATAGGAAAAGGAACATAGGTTCACGTGCACCATGCTCATCCATATAGATACGCACCTAAACAAAACAGCGGAGGTGCGACCATCAAGGTTGTGATGGTATAGATATGATTCCTTTACCCCTAACGAAGGTCTCCGGTTCGGAATAAAAATCCTTATAGTGAGCGTTTCCTCTTTTAATAGGTCTTATGTAGAGCAGATCCGAATTAGAAAAAGATTTGGTCAAACTTAAAGTGCTTATAAGCTAAAACTTCATAAGCTGGAGTGACCAACTTATGGCTTATTTTTGACTTATAAGAGTTTGGCTTATAAGCACTTTTAACTTTACCAAATGCGTAGATAAGCTGAAAAGTGTTTATAAGCTAGTTTGACCAGCTTATAAGCTTAGCCAAACACCCTCTTAATTTGGACTTTTAAAACGGGAGCAACATAGTGAAATCCAATTGCCAAACACAGAAAAAAGAAAAAAAAATAAGAACTACCAACCACAATCATCAAAAGCATAACAAGACTGGACACAACGAAAACCTAGGGGGCACTAGAAGAGGAAGGCTTGGAGGAGGAGGCAGCTAGAGTTTTGAGAATAAAGGTCTATGCGGGCATTAGCAGACATTTTTTCCTCCAGAAGTTTCTCCCGCAGGTTCTCAACCTGCTGCCTAAGCTTAGTGTTTTCCTTGGTCAAGCGGGCAACATCCTCACTGGAAGAATTAACAGAATTAGGTTCCCCAGCAGCTTGACTCAACTGAGTCTCCAAGATGGCATTCTGAGCCTTCAACTTCCTGATCACTTCAGTTGCATCATTCAGAGCATTGATCAGTTGAGATATTGTTGAAGTCCTACCCCTAGCTTTCTTTAAACATTCAGACTCTTCTAAGGTTATCTTGGAGAAGGTCAACTTACGGGTCCCTACTCGTGGGGTTTCTATGGGTACCTTATAGAACTGAAATACCCGAGTAAGTAGGAATCCATACGAGAGCCCATGATTTCCTTCCTTGACATTTACCACCTTTCTCATATGTTCAATCATGACTGCGAGCAAGTTGACAGGCTTGAATGAGTCAAGTTCCTCCATCAACACTAAATCAGACTTGGAGGCAATAGATCTCCTCTTAGCCCGGGGTAAGAGCACCTTATTAACCAGCTCAAAAAGAAGCTGGTAAACAGGTAGCAAAGCTTTCTTATGAACCCGTTCCCCTTTCTGAATGGTCCCTTCCTTTACAATGGCTCTCCGAAAATTTCCCGTACAAGCACTCTTCACAGAAGACATCCCCTTAGATTGTACCTGAAGTAGCAGCCCCAAAGCAGCGTCATTGAACACCATATCAACTCATTTAACCAAAACACAGACATGATTCCCGGCAGTGGTGAAGAGAGATGCATAAAATTCTTGCACAACATCCTCATACACCTTAGGCACATCCACAGTAAAAAGATGTTCCCACTTCTGGAACTCCACCATTGCCATAATGTGCCGCATCCCAGACATATCATAGATTTCAGTGTCAAACATCCTACCCCACAACACCCTATGACTTCGCACTTGCCATATTCCACTATCACTAGATATTGATTTCAACGAACCTGGTCCCCCAATGGTTTCCCTTTTTATTTTTCCCAATTTTTTCACAGATATTCCCTTTTCACACTCAACTTCCATAGACTCCTTGGTAACAACTTCCTCAACTCCAGCTCGCTTGAGCTTCCCACTACCTTTTGTAGGTGACACACTTTGTTTCTTCACCACATCATCAGAAACTCCAGCCACATACTTTGGAGATTTTGAGGACCTTTTCACCAGATAATTTTGTTCCTCCTCTACATCTTCATCTACTTCCAACAAGAATATTTTCTTCCACCACTACTTCCCTTCCTTCATCAGCCTCTTCTTCTTCTTTTTGAGGCTTTGCTTGCTCTTTTCCAGGGAAGAATCAAGATCCTCTTTCTTTTGTAACCGATTAGATGGTCGCTTAGATGAGGACTCAGGAGTAGCCACCTTCTGAAGAAGCTTGAAACGAGCACTTAAAATCATATCATCCTCATCGTCCTCGTTAGTAGGCTCGTCAAGGAGAGGAAAGGACTCCAGAGGTGTTGTATAGAAAATAGGTTCTTGGTTGGTTTCTGCGGAAGGAGAAATTGGTTCCTCACGAGACTTATCTTTTGCGCAGTTATGAATAAGAGATTCTGACAAGACCATGGTCCCCTCATCTCCTAAGAATGGAGGAGATAGTGCTGAGCATTTGAAGAAGTGAGGATTTTATAAAAAGAAAGAGTAATGAAGAAAGGGAGAAGAGTAACGAGTTCAAAAAAGGAAATGATGGTAGGTGTTGTGGGAAAATGAAACGTGCAGGAGAAATGAAAGGATTTGAGAGATGGGACATGATAGACACAAACACTGAAAAGTTGGATGATGTGGCAGCAGTATTTAATTTGGTTATTTTTTTAGAAAAGCATAGGAAAACACATAACTACTAACCTGTGGAAAAGCTTTTTGGAAAAGTTTCTTTTTTTTGGCTTTCTTTTGCAGTACAACGCCGTACCTTTAATTTTTGTAATCAATATGTGTGTCTAATCCACTTGTTGTTTAATCCACAACAGTTGAGCACAACAATGTATACCCCAAAATCTTCCAATTGTTGTTTAATCCACAGCAGCTGAGCACAACAAGATGCACCTGCAACATATTCTGCTTCAGCTGTGGGGAGAGCCACTGAGTTTTGCTTCCTTGTACCCCGGGAGATTAGGAAAGATCCAAGGAAATGATCCATTCCATATGTGCTTTTCATGTCCACTAGATAACCTGCATAATCAGCGTCAGCATAACCAACAAGATTAAAATTGTCACCTGAAGGATAGTACAGAACCAGGTCTGTGTTCCCTTGAGATAGCGTATGATTCTTTTGGCTGCCTTCAGATGAGACTCCTTAGGATTCGATTGAAATCTTGCACACAACCCCACAATATAAACAATATTTGGTCTGCTTGCAGTGAGGTAGAGTAGAGATCCAATGATCCCCGTGTACGTTGTTTGGTTTACAGGTGATCCATAATCATCCATGTCAACCTTAGTTGAAACTGCAATAGGAGTGTCGATCACCTTTGATTCCTCCATGTCGAACCTCTTCAGCAGATCCTTGATGTACTTTTGCTAACTGATGCATGTTCCCTTTGTGGATTGCTTCACTTGAAGACCTAGAAAGAAGTTCAGTTCCCCCAGTATACTCATTTCGAACTCACTTCCCATGAGTTTGGCAAATTCCTTGCATAGTGAGCCTGTTGTAGCCATAAATATAATGTCATCCATATAAAACTGAACAATAAGCAGGTTCGTTCCCCATTTCTTCAGAAATAGTATGTTGTCAATCTTTCCTCGAGTGAACCCATTGTCCAGAAGAAACTTAGATAGTATCTCATACCAAGCTCTAGAATCTTGCTTCAATCCATATAGAGCCTTATCTAATTTGTAAACATATTTAGGATGCACATGGCTTTCGAAGCTCGGAGGTTGCTTAACATACACTTCCTCCTTAAGAAAACCATTCAAAACTGCAGTCTTCACATCTATCTGGAACAAGGTGAATTCCATATGTGATGCAAAGGCAATGAGGATCCGGATGGCTTCCATTCGAGCAACAGGGGAAAACGTCGCATCATAATCAATCCCTTTCTCCTGGTTGTATCCTTGAACAATAAGCCTTGTTTTGTTCCTTGTGGTATTTCCATTTTCATCCAGCTTATTCCTAAAAAGCTACCTGGTTCCTATGATGGTTCTGTCAGAGGGTCGAGGTACCACGTGCCAAACCTTGTTTCTCTCAAACTGATGCAGCTCATCTTGCATAGCAATGATCCAATCGGCATCTTTCAGAGCTTCCTTGATATTTTTTGGTTCTGTTTGGGATAGGAAGGCTGAAAAGGCTAGGGAGTGTCTGATTTTGGATCGAGTTTGAACTTCTGAATCAAGGGGACTGATTATGTTATCAAGGGGATAAGAGATTTTGTGTTTCCAATGTGGGACTTGGATTTGATTGGTGGAGGAACTGGGTAGATCAGAAGATTTTCCTTACATTCCTTGTTCTGCTACCTGTGGAGTGCCTTGCACAACATCTCCAACTCTTTCTTCAACTTTAGTGGTAGTAATTGGGGTACTAGGTTCCTCATATGGATTTGAGGACGAAGTTGCACTGTCTTCACTTATTTCCCTCATCTGACTCATCATGTCAGCTTTGCTATTTGAGACATCAGATATCTCTCCAGGAACCAGAAGCGGTTCATTGTCTTGATCATCATTGTCTCCTTCCTTGTTTGAAGAAGGTGTCTAATTGAATATCACATGAACACTTTCTTCCACACATTATGTCCTTTTGTTATAGATTTTGTACGCATTTCTTTGAGAGGAATATCCCAGAAAAATTCCTTCATCACTCTTAGCATCAAACTTCCCGAGTTGGTCCTTCCCATTGTTGAGAACATAACATTTGCATCCAAAAGTTCTCAGATGAGTTATCTTGGGCTTTCTTCCATTAAGTAACTCGTAAGGGGTTTTATTCAGGAGAGACCTGATCATGCACTTATTCACCAAGTAGCATGCAATGTTTATTGCATCTGCCTAGAAATTTTTGGCAATTCCACTGTCAATAAGCATTGTCCGTGCCATGTATTCTAGAGTTCTGTTCTTCCTTTCAACAACACCATTTTGCAAAGGAGTCCTTGGGGCTGAGAAGTTATGAGTGATCCCATTTTCATTGCAAAGTGCATCGAATTTGGCATTATCGAATTCTATTCCATGATCAGATCTGATGCAAGCTACCTTCAATTCCATTTTCACTTGGATTTTCTTAACAAAGGTCGTGAATACTACAAAGGCCTCATCTTTTGTTCTGAGGAATAGGTTCCAAGTCAATCTTGAATAGTCAACCACAATTACGAAGATGTACTTCTTTACACCTGTGCTTGGTATTCTCATGGGACCACAAATATCCATGTGAACAAGTTCAAGAGGTTTTGATGTGCTAATATCCTTATTTGGCTTAAAGGATAATTTCACATGTTTTCCCTTAGCACATGCATCACATACTTTGTGCTCCTTGAATTTAGAATTTGGCAGACCACGAACCATGTCCTTTTTAATCAACTTATTAAGAAGTGAGAAGCTTGCATGCCCCAATCTTCTATGCCATAGTTCTGCATCATCATTGACTATCTTCAAGCAGCTTACATCGCCAGATTCAAGAGATCTGAATTCAGCAACATAGATGTTCTTGTGCCTTTTGGCTACTAAAATCACTTGCTCAGTTACCAGACTAGTAACTGTGCACACTTTAGACAAGAACACTATTTTGTTTCCTTTATCACAGATTTGGGAGAAACTAAAAAGACTGTACTTCAGTCCATCTACATAGTAAACGTTCTCAATTGAGCGCAAAAGAGACTTTCCAACTCTTCAACACCAAGGATGTATCCCTTTTTTCCATTGCCAAAGGATACATCCCCTCACTGCAGGGCTTTCAGTTAGAGAAAATCTGTGTAGTTCCCAGTTATGTGCTTTGAGCATCCACTTTCCATGATCCATTGTAGTCTTCTTCCTCTCATTGTTCCCTGCACATGTGCTTTGAGCATCCACTTTATTTAGGAACCCAAACTAGTTTGGGGCCCTTGTAATGAGGAAAAGGGTGAATAAAAGCTTTTCTACCATGCAGGCAAGATACATTTTTTGTGAGTGGCACCTGGTCCCCTTTCGGTAGTGTTTTTTTCAGTAAACACTTTGTTTTTCTGAACTGACTAAGCTCTGGCCTGGAAATTTTCCTTAAAGTGCCCATTGTCCCCACAGTGGGTACAAAGCCAGTTATCAGAATTGGTGACATACTCTATGTGAGGGTTGTAAGGAATTTTCTCCTTTTGGAATCCGATTCCCTGCTTGTTTCCACCATTATTGGAGTACATGGAAGTCACAACATCTGAGGACCAGGTCCATTTGAGAGATTTCTCAAGATCAATTTTTACTTTCTCTAATTCAGCTTGAAGTTGCCTATTTCTCTCGAATTCACCACACAAACTAGTTTTTACATCATTCAGTTCCTTCTCTAGTTTGATGTGTGTCCCACTAGGTATTTCCTTCCCTTTCTCAATACTTACAGGCCTATGTTCTAATTTGAGTTCCTCGATTATTTCCTCGATATATGTGATTACCACTAAAAGGTAATCTCTTTCTTGCTCAGTAGCAGCAATTTTCTCTGCTAGAGTATTCTTTTCTTTGCTAAATTTCTCTATGGTCTCCTTCAAATCAACGACCATTACCATTAGGTCATCTCTCTCATTTTTTACACTGCTTATTTTTTCAATCAGGACTTCCTTTTCTTTCTCAAGATTTTCTATGGTCTATTTAAAATCAACTACGCATATAGAAAAGTAGGACTTCAGATTTCTCTGAACATCCCTGAAACTTACCTCCTAATTGTCAGATTGGGCCATTACTGTAAACAATGAGTCATATTCTTTTGCTTCGCTTTCTACTGCTATCATGGAATTGTTTCCTACATCAGGTTCCTCTTCTGATTAAATTGAGGAGTCTCTCCATGCAGCAAGAGATTTCACAACGTTGTCAGCTGTAATTTTTCGGCTGAATTATTTGTTAGGAACCGGGTTCCTTTTTGCAGTTTTGTCAGAGTTGTGTTTGTAGGGCTCCTAATTTAGAAGTGGACAGTCCTTGATGAAGTACCCTGGCTTTCCACACTTGTGACAAAGATCATATTTACTAGGCTTGCTTGAACTGCCTCTCCTTGGTATTCAACCATTTCTTCGAACCATCTTTTGAAATCTCTTAGTGAGATAGGCCATATCACTATATTCTTCTCTTGAGTCGCCATCTTCAGCCTTGAGCACCAGGTTCTTTTCCATTTTTGGTTCTCTTCTTTCACTTTCTTTCTTTCTCTTCACCTCATACGTCTTTAGATTTCCAATCAGCTTGTACATGGTTAGAGTCTGTAGATCCTTGGCTTCAGTGATAGCGTTTACCTTGATCTCCCAAGAGCCAGGTAAGACACTAATAACCTTTCTTACCATCTTGTTTCTAGGAATTATTTCTCCCAGTGAGTGAAGCTCATTTATGATAGATGTGAATCTAGTGTGCATGTCTTGTATAGACTCATCATCATTCATCCTAAATAGCTCATACTCAATGGTGAGCATGTCAATATTGGACTGCTTGACCTGAGTGGTTCCTTCATGTGTCGTTTGCAATTCTTCCCATATCTCCTTGGCATATTGACAAGCTGAGATTATATTGTACTCATCAGGTCCTATACCACATACCAAGAACTTCTTGGCACAAAAGTTCTTCTCTACAGCTTTTCTGTCAATGTCACTGTATTATTTTCTAGTTTTGAGCACCATCACACCAGGCTCTTCTCCAGCCTTCTTCATGGGAATATGTGGACCATCACAAATGATGTCCCATAGCTCGGAGTCTTCTGCCATTGTAAAGTCACGCATACGAGTCTTCCACCATCCGTAGTATTGACTCTTTAATCTAGGAAGTCTGTAGGTTGATTGTCCTTCTTCAATGTTAGGTGGAGCATCCATTTGAGATTCTTTCTTGGTGTTAAACCTTGAGAAAGAACCTACTCTAATACCAATTGATAGTTTATATGAGTCCACCACTGTATAGAGGCCTGGTCCTATGTTAGTTACCTTAGTGCTAAAAGCTTAAAACAGTATGTTAATGAGATAGGATTTTACGTGGAAAAATCCCAACTCAAGGGGACAAAAACCACGACCTACACTGGTAGTATTTCAACTTTACTAACTTGTGGCTTCACTGTTACAAGCCACTTTGTAATGACTCTATTACAAAGATTTTACTAACACTAACTTGTAATACACTTATCACAAGCCACTTTGTCACTCACTGGTTACAAAGACTTTACAACTAGTGACTAACTCTAGTCACAACACAAATACCGTTGGTTTATTATTTGGGTTTCCTAAACCAGTGCTTCTAAGAAAAAAAAGATTGGAGTTATAGGAGAGAACAAAATACAAGATTACAACTCAACTAGGGACTCTTCTAGACTCGTAGTGCAACTGGTCCGTAGTGGATTCGTCTTCTTGTTCTTGACACACTTGATCTTCAATGCAAGATCATCTCTTCAATGCTTGAGAGAATATTTAGTAAAAGCTCAAGTGAATATCTTGTTTTTCTTGCAACAAGATATTATACCTCTAGGACATCCCATGAATGATACCCATGCTTAGTTGGTACACTCTACAACCAATACGAAGTGACTGCTGCACTGTTTCTCCATTGTAGCGTGCACAATTACAGAGAGTCACTTGCTGCCACAACTATCCAGCTGTAGAGTTGACTTGTACTTCTGTCAAGGGAATGTCAAGGGATCAGGTCCCTAAACTATTTCTTGTGAGTTCAAGTGTACACAACCTAGATTTCTTGAGTTCACGCTGACTGGTTGTGCTGGATATGCATCAGGTTCTTTATCTAGTTCTTTACATAAAGTTTGTTAGATCATCAAAACATATGACTAACCCATCATCAACGTTTCTGCTGACTATCTCAATAGGGTCATTGTCAATCACTATGGTAATCCAGAACCCTCATTACTTAGCCAAGATAGTCATTTCTTGCCTCAAATCATGCAATGTTGAACTATGGGCACCAACTGTGGCTGGCAACCTTGGTACAAGCCAAGGTATCACTCAAGCAACAAACGATGACACCAAACAATCTAAGCGCCCTGATGGATCAGATCAGCAACTCTATTCCCTTCTCCCCCTAGTAACACCAAGGGAAGAGATTGTAAGCCCCACATTCTCCTAACGGTCACCAACATGGACCATGACCCCACCATCAAGGGAAACCCATATGTCGGATCACAAAAGGTCCAAGAACACCTGCAAGCCTCCAACAGAGAACTGGAGGCCCTGTTTGCATGGTTGAGAGTACCAAAACAAAGGCGATGCTCCTACAACAAGAGGAGTTAATAGAGTTCAAACGACTCACAGGAGAAATGCTTACCGCACTTTGCCCAAAGAGCATGAAACTGTGCTGGTAAACCTAAGGTTAGCCTCAAATCCAAACTCAGAAGATTCAGCTTTAAGACTAAGCGTACATGAAGACAAACATGTCAACTTTGTACAAGTGAACTTGAAGGCCAATCCAATGAAAGGGAAGGCTAAATGCCTGAAAATGAAGTCCCCATCACACAACAAGTTGTTAATGAATTTCATCATTCGGAATGCTAAGGGTGCCAACAGTAGTGAGTTTATGAGGCATTGTGCTGGGATGGTGAAAATTCTTAAGCCTGTTATGCTAGTCCTAGACACTAGGATGACTGAGCACAAACACCTGATTTATGAACTAGGTAGGATTTTCTGGGAAAATCCAAAGCCCAGTTATTGGCCTGTCTGTGGGCATAGTCATCATGGTGAAGGATGATCTACTCAAAATTGATGAAGTCTTCACCACATCCCTAGGAATTAATGTCATGGTCAAGGTAATATACCCTTCTTCCAAATCTTTGATTTTCATTATTGTTTATGCTAGTAACACTTATGCACT
This sequence comes from Nicotiana rustica, assembly GCA_005239535.1. Taxonomy (NCBI): domain Eukaryota; kingdom Viridiplantae; phylum Streptophyta; class Magnoliopsida; order Solanales; family Solanaceae; genus Nicotiana; species Nicotiana rustica. Next base: position 91,645 of record ML444113.1, on the reverse strand, counting down.
TAGGACAAACCTCTGGAAACAGCTCAAAACTATCCATAATACCTATCAGGTAATTCAATGAAGTCTTGAGAGCTAGAGACAAGTATGGGGAGAATTGCATCTCTGCTCATAGGGCTAATCTCTTCTGGAAATGCATAAATCAATTTAAGCTTATTGACCTTGGTTTCAAAGGTAGCGAATTTACCTGGACTAACACGAGATATAGGAATAAGAGTTAGTTAATCCTGGAAAGACTAGACATGTGTCTTGATAATGAGGTTTGGATCCAAGAATTTCCTTCTAGTACAATTATCCACCTTTCTAGAACTCACTCTGATCACTGCCCTATGCTAATCAATTTTTGGTTCAAGTCTATCAGCCTTTCTAAACCATTTATATTTGATCCCATGTGGTATATCCACCCCTCCCTCATAAGTATAGTGCAGCAGGCCTATGAGGGTAACTGTAACTTACTTGGGAAAACTACCAAATTCCAAGATCAAGTTACAACTTGGAACAAGATAGTTTTTGATAACATCTTCCATAAGAAGAAACATCTTCTAGCTAGGCTAGGATGTATCCAGAAATCCAATGCATATCCTTTCAGCCCTTACCTTCAACATCTATATTGTCAACTCCTAGAAGACAATTCAATCATTCTAAGAAGTGAAGAAGAATTCTCGAAAACTAAATGTTGGATAAACTGGCTAATGGAGGGAGATTCTAACACAAAGTTCTTCCGCACCTCCACTCTCAACATGAGAAGAAGGAATAGGATTTTGACCCTCCAAAATGAGGCAGGGGATTGGATTGATGACCATAAAGGAATTGAAGATGCCATATTCCAGTTCTACTCATCTATATTCACTACTGTCCATCAATCTTCTACGAAGGGTAGAGATACCACCCCTTACGACTCTCACACCTTATTCACATACGGATCAGAACATTCCTAGTGCTCCCTTGCTTTATTCTTATTCAAACCTTTCAAAGCCCCTGGGTTGATGGTGCACACCTAATGTTCTACCAAAAGTACTGGAATATCCTTAAGGGTAAGGTAACCAACTTTTGTGAGCAGGTATTCCACACCCTTGAAATAAACCTAAGGTTAACACTACTCATCTGAGCCTAATCCCTAAATGTGCAAATGCAACAATGTTGAAGAACTTCGGACTTATTGGCCTATGCAATACAATATATAAATTGATGACTAAAATCATTATTAACAGAATAAAGCCTGTATTGCCCTCTATCATAGGCCCTAGCCAAGCCAACTTCTTGTCTAACAGGAGTGCATGTGATAATGCCATTATTGTGCAAGAATATATTAGTCACATTAAGAAAATAAAAGATAGAAATTCCAACATGATCCTAAAGATTGATCTGGAGAAAGCCTTTGATATGTTAGAATGGTTCTTTATCGGAGACAAGCTGCTTTCTTTTGTTTCCCTAGCAGCACCACCAAGATGATTATGTCCTGCATTTTCACCAGTTCTATTTTTTCGCTTGTCAATGGGAGTAGGACTGAGTACTTTAAGCCTAGTAGGGCCATCAGACAGGGAGACCCTATGTCTCCCTACATCTTTATCATGTGTATAGAGAGACTACCCAAAAGCATTGATGTAAAAGTGCAGAATAGGAATTTGTTCCCGATAAAAATCAGTCAAATGGGGCCAAAATTATCCCATCTCTTTTTTATAGATGACCTCACTCTCTTTGCTAAAGGAAACACCAAGAACTGCAATAGTAGTATAGAAACTCTCTAGGAGTTTAAATGTAAGTTTAGCCAAAAGGTAAATATCAAGTCCAAAGTTATCTTCTCCACAAACTTCCACCAAGAGGAAGTAAATAGGCGAGCCACCTATATTGGCCATTAAACCCAGCCTCTCTTTTGGTAAGTACCTAGGCTTTTCCATCTTTCACAAAAACCCACCAATAGAGACTATTAGTTTATCATTGATAGTTTGTAGACTAAGCTTGCAGGCTGGAAATCCCATTTTATGAATATGGCTGAGAGGACTACATTAGATAAATTATCTCTTGGGTGCATCCCTGGTCATGTCGTACAATAGAACAAAATCCCAGCTCAGATGTGCAACCAAATTTACACAATTCAGAGAAATTTTATTTGGGGTACCACTGCAGCTAAAACAAAAATGCACCTAGTTGGGTGGAAAACAATGACAAAGCCTAAGGAGGAGGATGGCTTGGAAGTGCAGACAGCTGGAAACAGAAACATTGCCACCCACACTGGCCTACAACAGAGGATGTACAACAATATCAATTACCTGTGGACCAGGGTTCTGTTCCACAAACACTGTACTAGCAGGAACCCTTCTAGGGACATTGCCTCTATGATTTGGCTAAATGTCAAAAATGGTTGGTATGTTTGTAGTAAGGCTATTAGGTGGATAGTATAGAAAGAGTATAGAATTAACTTTTATGATGACATATGGATCTCTGGTATGGAGACCCTTAGAAGCATTATCAGCGGTCCACTGAACAGAGGCAGGGTTTGAATGTAGGTTCATGCTACATGTAGGGTCACTAGGACATTGGTAATATCTCATTTGACCTCCCTAAGGAGGTAGTTACTAATATTAATTCTATCTTTGGGAATCTGGATAGGATGGTTTGGAACAAAACTGGTAGTGGCTTCTTCTCAACCAAAAAGGCCTATAACCTCATAAGAAGTCTGAACCATCATCAGGATCACAACTCTAGGAAAAACTTCAACTGGGTTTGGGGTGAAAAACTACCAAACAACATAAAATACTTTCTTTGGTTAGTAAGCCATGATTAGGCTCCCCACAACTCAATACCTCCACTTAAGGGGTATGAATCTTAACCCTATGTGCTTTTTCTATAACAAAGAGGAAGAAATCATTGAACACTTGCTCTTCAGATGTGACAATGCTAACCAATGATGGCAGAAGTTAGCTAAGAAAAGCCATTCCAACCTCAACATCCCAAATATTGTAATTAGCCAAACAAACTGGGTGCACACTCTTAACGAGGTAAAGCACCAACGCATCAATGACATACTCAAATGGAGGCACTTAAGCCCTTTCTGCCTTTGGCAAATATGTATATTCAGGAACATAAAAAATTTCAACCATAGGAAAGATCTTGTCCTGTTTAGAGTGGCCATTAAAAGGGTAGCATAATTCATGCACATGGCAATAGGAGGAAAACAACCCGGACATAGTATTGTTGTCTTTATTAAATGGCAACCCTCAGGGAGGGGTTGTTACAAGCTAAACTCTGATGGTGCTTAGCATAAAAAAGATAACAAAAGGGGGAATAGGAGGGGTAATTAGAAATAACAATGGGGATTGGGTAACAGGATAAATGGGAAAATCGAATGCACAACTACCCTCCATTATGAGCTAACAACTTTCTTGCAGGGCCTAACAATGGCCCTTAGAGGCCACTGCGGACTCGACAGAGGTAATATAATGCACAAACAATGGTCATTTGATATATGACCCCCTGATCTGTGAATGCAGGTCTTTTATAGCAGCGCTTGGCCGTCCACCACTAAATCACACGTTCAGAGAGGCAAATAGGGTGGCGGACAAGTTGGCAACAGAGGCAGGGAAGCAGTTGAGGGCAGGAATCAAGTTTTTGGTAGCTCTTCCGGTGTTTCTCAATGAAGTACTATGGGAACACACTTTAGGAACTATTTTAAAAAAATGTTAAAAGTTGTAATCTACATTATTATAAAAGTGGGAACCCTTTAATTAAAAAATTAAATTACTTAAATACCATTCTAAATAATCTAATTACCCTATTTATAAAAACTAGATAAAAAGTAAAGCCTGCCAACGGCCCCAACCAAAGGTTCATACCCTTTCACCAATGATCACAACTATTCCCAAGTTTCACTAAGGTTCCTATTTTTAGTTTATAATCGGTGGTCTTTTTTCAAATAAGAAAAGAAAAATTTTTGCTTAGATTTTCTAAATGAGAACAAAGCCTTAATTACTGTTGCTTGCCTTTCACATTGTATTTATTTTGGACCAGATAGTCTTGAAACCAAAACAAGTATTATCATATTTAATTCATTATTTTTTCTTATTCATTTTGGTATTTAGATACTTTATCTAATATTTTTCAGTTACACTTATTATTTATTTCGAAAGATAGAAAAAGTAAACATCCCGAGAAAACAAAAGTAAACTGTTGAATGTAAAATTTGTATACATTTGCTATCATTTTTCTTAATTTTCCTTTACACCTCTTTCATAAACAACTCTTCAAGCATATCACATAAAAGAAAAAAGGAGTACAAGAAAGTTCTACTCATGAATTTGGCCATAAGAAATGGAGGAAGAAAAAGAAAATAAGAGAAATTAGAAAGGATCATGTTTTGAGCATGGAAGAGAGGTTTGGGAAGAAATATGTTCTACCGGAAATTGTGCTACCGGAAATTGTTTGTTTCTATTCAACTCTCATCTCCTTCTTTGTAATACACAATATTGGAATTTACATTTTGTTCTAAAGGAATTTAAGAAAACAACATGTTTAAAAAATTATTTAAACAAGAGGATATATATATATATATATATATGCGCGCGCACACAAAGAAAAAAATAGTCAAAATACGATATTGTTATCCTAAATGCAAATATGTTGATAGAATTGTTAAAAAGAAATCTAATTAAGAGACGTAAATATAATAGTGTATACCTCAAAAAAAGTTAGTATTAAGAAGTCAAATCTAGAGGGAGGTTACCAAATTATCCCTATCAAAATATTACCGATTTTATTAGAAGCCGACAATCAGGAGAAGATTAAGAATTTAAGCAATCATGAAAATGGTCTTCAAATAGGAAAGTAGTTTTTCAGAAGTAGGAACTATCCGCTCATGTTTTTTTTGAAAATTTTGCCATAATTATGATTTTCACCATCCTTTGCATACACACCAAGAAATATTTTATTACTATTGACATGATCTTTTGGTACACTTGACCACTATATATCACTTAATAATGTTGCTGTCACCATGCACTCTAAATTTAAAGGCTATTGTGTCATGGCATTGATCAAGAAACTTTATACATCTTTATAAGTTTAAACATATATATTCAATTTGACCCCGATAAATAAGTCACCACACAACAATTCTGTGATGACCCGGCCGGTTGTCTTAAGAATTAACACTCTGATCCCCTATTAACTATTTTTCCCAAGTCTATTTCTGCTAAATTGAATTGCCGGGACGTTCGGTTTTGAGTTTCGGAGAGTTTTGGGACACTTAGTCCCTAAATGAGAGCTTAAGTGTTGGAAAGTTGCCGTAGTTGGAGCAGTGTGAAGACAGCCTCGGAATGGAAATTCGATGATTCTGTTAGCTCCGTTAGGTGATTTCGGGGTTCGTAGCGTGTTCGGAATGTATTTTGGAAGTCCGTAGCTCATTTAGGCTTAAAATACCGAAGTTTGAATTTTTGAAGTTTCCAGTCCGATAGTGAGTTTTTGATTCAAGGCTGGGAATGGAATTCCGGAAATTGCAGTAGTTCCGTCAGGCCATGTGGGATGTGTGTGAAAAATTTGAGGTCATTAGGATAAGTTTAGACGTGTTTCGGCGTCGGATGTGAATTCTAGAATTTTCCTAAGTTTCTAGGCTTGAACCTATGCATTATCGATGATTTTGATGTTACGAGACGTGTTTTTAGGGCTCGACCTAGTTCAAATAAGGTGTTAAGGATGGTTGGTGGTTTTGGATGAGGTCCCGGGGGCCTCGGGGTTATTTCAGATGCTTAATGGGAGAAATTTGGGACTCAACTACTGCTGAACCAGGCCTCTTCTGGTGTCTTCGCACCTGCGAAGGTTTTTCCGCATGTGTGGACTCGCAGGCGTGTGGGGGTCGACCGCAGGTGCGGCCCCAATGAAACTTAAGTGATTTCCACACCTGCGATGCTTCTTACGCAGGTGCGAATTCCCTGTGTGTTTTATTCCAAAAATCCGAGAGTTTATTTCTTAATACTAAAAATCGTGTAAGGGCTCGGGTATTGACGATTTTCTGTGGGGTTTGAAGATAAGGATCATAGGTAACATTTTCTAATCCTAATTCATTGTTAGACCAGTAATCCGCGTTGCTTTCTTTAGTTTAATTATCATAAATGGGGGAAAAACCATAGGAAAGTGATGAGATTTTCCCAACCCGAAATTCTTAAAATTTAAGGGGTTTTTGGCATCGGATTTTGATTGTTTCTGGTTGAGTGAATGCGTGAGTGAATGGGTGTCCGGAAAATATAACTTTTACCCGATTATGAGACGTGGGCCCGAGGAGCGTTTTGGTCATTTTACCTAATTTCGCGCCTTAGCTTGAATTAAACAGTAAAACTAAGTTGCATGAGATGTTATTTACTATATGTAATTGAATTGTATAGATTTGGACCATTTGGAGTTTAATACTCGTGGCAAACATGTGGTTTCGAGTTGATTTTGAGCCGGTTCGTGGTAAGTGACTTGTCTAACCTTGTGTGGGCGACCTTACCCTTTAGGATGTGATATTTGGTAATTGAATGCCTTGTACGTGAGGTGACGAGCGCGTACTTGTGCTAATTGTTGAGAATCCTATTTTACTTTAAATATTTAGATTGAGTTTCTTTCTTACCGGCTTTATTCTACTTGCAATTATAGTCTATGTTAGTTTAGAAAAGCATGCCTAGTTGACTTGAATTGCCTATTAACTTAAGTTGCCTTAATTGTACCACGTGAAGCGTGTTAGGCTAGAATTTCTTGTTGCCTTGTATTTTTGCACTCTAATTCTGAATGTCTTCTTGTTGTGGCTGTGTATTTACTTTGGGACTACGGGACGGTATCTCGGGAAATCCCCCTGCACATTTACATTGGGACTACGGGACGGTATACCGGGAGATCCCCTTGCATATTTACTTTGGGACTACGGGACGGTATCCCGGGAGACCCCCCTGCACATTTACTTTGGGACTACGGGACTGTATCCCGGGAGATCCCCCTGCATTACATATTTACTTTGGGACTACGGGACGGTATCCCGGGAGATCCCCCTGCATATTTACTTTAGGACTACGGGGCGGTATCCCGGGAGATCCCCTGCATTGCATATTTACTTTGGGACTACGGGACGGTATCCCGGGAGATCCCTCTGCATATTTACTTTGGGACTACGGGACGGTATCCCGGGAGATCCCTCTTCACAGATGATGATCTTTTGGTTATGAATATGAAGGACTACATGACGGTATCCTGGGAGATCCTCAATACCATTGTTATTGAGCTGTTCATATTCAGTGTTTACCTTCTTCTTGTGTTTTTGTTATTGCATTGTTTGACCTGTCTTAATTCACTGATGTACTCGCCATCACTGCTTGTTTCATACTGTAATTTCCTATTATATTGTTTAACCTCAGTAGGGCCTTGACCTTCCTCGTCACTACCCGACCGAGGTTAGGCTTGGCACTTACTGAGTACAGTCGTGGTGTACTCACGCCCTTTTCTGCGCATCTTTTCATGTACAGATCCAGGTAGCTCCACTCATGCGCACTATTCCCGAGGTTAAACGATCCAACAGAGACTTCGAGGTACATCTGCCGCGTCCGCAGACCAGGAGTCTCTATCTTATTCCAGCTTTTGCGAAAAGTTTTTCCTTCCTTACAGTTGTGTAGACATTCTGCAGTTAGAGCAGTGTATTATATTTATGTTAGCCTGTGGTTCTCGTGAGTTTCCGGGTTTTGGGGTGATATTGTAGACTTCCGCATTATTTTTGGGTTGTATATGCCAATTGGCATTTAAACACAGTCTTTCTTTTAGCCAAGTGGCCTTCCTTATAGTTGTGTAGACATTCTGCAGTTAGAGCAGTGTATTATATTTTTGTTAGCCTGTGATTCCCGTGAGTTTCCGGGTTTTGGGGTGATATTGTAGACTTTCGCATTATTTTTGGGTTGTATATGCCAAGTGGCATTTAAATACAGTCTTTCTTTTAGATTGTTCAGTTTTTACTTAATTATTCCTCAAGTTATGTTGATATTTCGCATTTCTAGGCTTATCTAGTTATAGGGACTAGGTGCCATCACGACATGTTCACGGAGGGCGAACTGGGTTGTGAAAAGTTGGTATCAGAGCTCTAGGTTCATAGGAGTCACGGAACACAGGCCGGTTTATTAGAGTCTCGCTGATCGGTACGGAGACATCTGTACTTATCTACGAGAGGGTATGTAACTGTTTAGGAATAATCGTCACTTCATTGATTTCCTTGTCGTGTAATATTTTTGACATCAATTCTAAACCTTTGTTTTCTATTCTCTCACAGATGGTGAGGACACGTGCTACTCGGGACGATCAGGCACCCGCGCCCCCTACTGCAGCCGCTAGAGGCCGGGGCCGAGGTAGAGGCCGAGGACGCACACGTGGTGCAGCGAGAGCAGCTGCGCGAGCTGCCGCCAAGGTACCACCAACAGATCCAGCCGAGGTCCAGACACCTGACACGCCTACTTCCACTACTACTCCAGCCCTTCAGGAGACATTAGCTCAGTTCATGTCTATGTACACCACTCTAGCTCAGGCAGGGTCGCTTCCCCTTGTTGCAGCCACATCGCAGACCAGGGGAGGAGCACAGACTCCCGCCGCCCGTACTCCTGAGCAGCGAGTGCATGTGGAGCAGGTCCCAGAGATCATTCTTGTGCCTCCTGTAGTGCCAGTTCAGCTCGAGGAAGGGTCAACTACTTCAGAGGACGAGTAGCGGAGACTTGAGAGGTTCAAGAATTATGACCCTCCGGTATTCAGTAGACTAGCATCGGATGATGACTTGGAGTTTCTAGAGGAGTGCCACCGTATTCTCTGCACTATGGGCATAGTCGGATCTAGTGGGGTTTCTTTTACTACCTTCCAGCTTCACGGAGCCGCCTATGATTGGTGGCGCACCTATGAGTTAGAAAGTCCATACGAAGCTGCTTCACTGACCTGGACCCAATTCTTAGATATGTTCCTGTGAGAGTTTGTTCCTCAGAGCCTCAGGGACGCATGGGGCGTAGAGTTTGAGCATTTGCGCCAGGGTGCTATGACAGTTTCAGAGTATGCCATCCGTTACACCAGATTGGCTAGGCATGCACCGTGTACGTGAGAGGGTCTGTCGGTTCATTGAGGGTCTTGTCCCACCCATCAGATCTAGCATGGCTCGAGAGTTGGATATGGACATTCCATATCAGCAGGTAGTGAGCATTGCTAGGAGGATCGAGTGTATGCTCACTAGGGAGCGAGAGGAGAGAGAGGCCAAGAGGTCTCAACAGTCGGACCACTACTCTGGTGCCCGTACCCCAGCAGCAGGTCGCCATGGTAGGGGTTATATAGTCCGCCCAGTTCATGCATCTCTTCCAGCAGCCCATGGTACCCCAGCTCCACCCAGGCCTCATGAGCCTTACTATACACCTCCAGGCATGAACAATCAGTCTAGCAGACCTAGCCCTAGCTAGTCACAGCCGGCACGTCCTCCCAGAGCTTGTATCGAGTGTGGCGATACACGCTATGTGGTTAGGCACTGCCCCAGACTTATTAGGGGTGCATTTTCACAGACTTTTCAGCCACAACGTGCTCAGCAGGGTTCTCAGGCATGATCACAACTCCAGCTGCTACCCCATCTGCCCAGTCAGCTAGGGGCGGAGGTCGGGGAGGTATAGGTCGCCCTCAAGGGGGAGGCCAGGCCAGATATTATGATATTTCTGCTCGTACCGAGGTTGTTACCTTCAATTCTTTCATCACAGGTAATATACTGGTTTGTCAAAGAGATTCATCGATTCTATTCGATCCAGGCTCCACGTATTCTTATGTGTCTTCTTATTTTGCTCCACATTTGGGTGAAGCCCGAGATTCTTTGGGTTCTCCTATTTATGTTTCTACTCTTGTGGGGGATTCTCTTATTGTGGATCACATTAATCGGTCGTGTTTGGTTACTATTCGTGGTTTTGAGACCAGTGCGGATTTATTGTTACTCGATATGGTGGATTTTGATATTATCTTGGGCATGGACTGGTTGTCGCCCCATTCTGCTATTCTTGATTGTCACGCCAAGACCGTGACACTGGCTATGCCAGGTATTCCGCGTGTCTAGTAGAGTGGTAGTACCTTATATCACACTCCTAGTAGAGTTATCTCTTTTCTTAAAGCTCAGCGTATGGTTGGTAAGGGGTGTTCCACGTATTTAGCTTATGTGAGAGATGTCAGTGTTGATACCCATTCTGTTGATTCAGTTCCAGTGGTACGGGATTATCCCGATGTGTTTCTAGTCGATCATCCGAGCATGCGACCCGATAGAGACATTGATTTTGGCATTGATTTGTTGCGTGCACTCAGCCCATTTCCATTCCCCCGTACCGTATGGCTCCTCCTGTGTTTCACCTTGGGGTGCTCCTGTCTTGTTATTGAAGAATAAGGTTGGTTCTATGCGCATGTTTATTGATTATCGCCAGATGAACAGGGTTACAGTGAAGAACCGTTATCCCTTGCCTCATATTGATGATCTATGTGACCAGCTTTAGGGCACATATGTATTTTCTAAGATTGATTTTTGCTCAGGTTATCATCAGTTGATGATTCGAGAGCGGATATCCCGAAGACTGCTTTCAGGACTCGGTATGGCCATTATGATTTTCTAGTTATGTCACTCGGGCTGACTAATACCCCCGCATCATTTATGCATTTGATGCACAATGTGTTGAGGCCATATCTCGACTCATTCGTCATTGTTTTCATAGATAATATTCTTGTTTACTCCTGGAGTCGGGAAGATCATGGGCAGCACCTGAGGACAGTGCTTCAGACCCTTAGAGAGAAGAAGTTGTATGCAAAGTTCTCAAAATGTGAGTTTTGGTTGAGTTCTGTGGCATTCTTAGGCCACGTGGTATCGAGTGGGGGAATTCGAGTGGATCCGAAGAAGGTAGAGGTCGTGCAGAGTTGGCCTAGGCCGTCTTCAGTTACAGAGATTCGTAGTTTCCTTGGCTTGGTAGCTTACTACCGTCGTTTTGTGGAGGGATTTACATCGATTGCAGCCCCTATGACTAGATTGACCCAGAAGGGTGCTCCATTTCAGTGGACAGAGGAGTGTGAGGCGAGCTTTCAGAAGCTCAAGACAACTTTGACTATAGCTCCAATCTTGTTATTGCCTACTGGTTTGGGGTCTTATACAGTTTATTGTGATGCCTCGCGAGTCGGCCTTGGAGCGGTGTTGATGCAGGATGATAGGGTGATTGCCTACGCGTCTAGATATTTGAAGATACATGAGAAGAATTACCCTATCCATGAGCTCGAGTTAGCTGCCATTGTTCATGCCTTGAAGAGCTGGCGTCATTATTTGTACGGTGTCCCTTGTGATATATATACTAACCACCGGAGTTTGCAGCACATATTCAGGCATAAGGATCTAAATTTTCACCAACGTAGATGGTTAGAGTTTCTAAAGGACTATGACATCACTATATTATACCACCCGGGGAAGGCCAATATGGTGGCCGATGCCTTGAGTCATCGGGCGGAGAGTTTTGGGAGTTTGGCATACATTCATGCAGTTGAGAGGCCTCTGGCCTTAGGTGTTTAGTCCTTAGCCAGTCAGTTCGTGAGATTGGATCTTTCTGAGCCTTGCCGGGTATTAGCTTGTGTGGTTTCTCGGTCTTCCTTATTCGATCGTATCAGGGAGCGGCAGTACGATGATCCTTATTTACTTGTCCTCAAGGACACGGTCTAGCACGGTGGTGCCAGAGATGTGACCATTGGAGACGACGGGGTATTGAGGATGCATGGTCGGATTTGTGTGCCCAATGTTGATGTGCTTCAGAAGTTGATTTTAGTAGAGGCCCATAGTTCGCGGTATTCCATCCATCGGGGTACTGCGAAGATGTATTAGGATTTGAGGCAGCACTATTGGTGGCGAATAATTAAGAAGGATATAGTAGAGTTTGTAGCCAAGTGTCTCAACTGTCAGCAGGTCAAATGTGAGCATCAGAGACCGGGAGGGTTTCTTCAGCAGATTGAGCTTCCAGAGTGGAAGTGGGAGCGGTTCACCATGGACTTTGTGGTTGGACTTCCTCGGACTTTCAGGAAGCATGATGTTATTTGGGTGATTGTGGATCGGCTGACCAAAACAACCCATTTCATTCCGGTACTGACTACTTATTCATCGGAGCGGTTGGCTGAGATTTATATTCGGGAGATCGTTGGTATGCATGTTATTCCAGTTTCTACTGTTTCAGACAGAGAAACTCAGTTTACTTCACGGTTCTGAAGAGCCGTTCAACAGGAGTTGGGTACTCGGGTGGAGTTGAGCACAACATTTCACCCCCAGACGGACGGACAGTCTGAGCGCACTATTCAGATTCTTGAGGATATGCTCTGTGCGTGTGTGATTGAGTTTTGAGGGTCTTGGGATCAGTTCCTGCCATTGGCGGAGTTTTCTTACATTGAGTCGGGTGAGGTCAGGATATTGGGCACAGAGTTGGTTCAGGATGCATTGGAGAAGGTCAAAGTGATTCAGGATAGACTCCGTACAGCCCAATCCATACATAAGAGTTATGCAGACCGGAAGGTTCGTGATGTTTCATATATGGTCGGAGAGTGGATTGTGCTTTGTATTTCGCCTATGAAGGGCGTTGTGAGATTTGGGAAGAAAGGAAAGTTGAGTCCGAGGTTATTGGCCCTTTTGAGATATTGAGGCGTGTTGGGGAGGTTGCTTATGAGCTTGTCTTACCTCCCAGTTTGGCAGGAGTTCATCTGGTATTTCATGTTTCGATGCTCCGGAGGTATCATGGTGACTCGTCTCATGTCTTGGATTTTAGGTCAGTCCAATTGGACAAGGACCTATCATATGTGGAGGAACCTGTAGCTATATTGGACAGGCAGGTCATAAAGCTCAGGTCGAAGAACGTTGCTTTAGTAAAGGTTCAGTGCCGGGGTCACTCGGTCAAGGAGGTGACCTGGGAGGCTGAGCAGGATATGCGCAGCAGTTACCCTCATATTTTCACTACTTCAGGTATGTCTTTATGCTCTTTCGAGGACGAGCAAGTTTTTAAATGTAGGAGGATGTTACGACCCGGCCGGTCGTCTTAAGAATTAACGCCCCGATCCCCTTTTAGTTGTTTTCCCCAAGTCTATTTCTGCTAAGTTGAATTGTCGGGACGTTCGATTTTGAGTTTCGGAGAGTTTTGGGACACTTAGTCCGTAAATGAGAGCTTAATTGTTGGAAAGATGCCGTAGTTGGACGAGTGTGAAGACGGCCTTGGAATAGAAATATGATGGTTCCATTAGCTCCGTTATGTGATTTCGGGGTTGGGAGCATGTTCGAAATGTATTTTGGAAGTCCGTAGCTCATTTAGGCTTAAAATGCCGAAGTTTGAAATTTTGAGGTTTCCAGTCTGATAGTGAGTTTTTGATCCGAGGGTCAGAATTGAATTCCGGAAGTTGCAGTAGTTCCGTCATGTCATTTGGGATGTGTGTGAAAATTTTGAGGTCATTCGGATAAGTATAGACATGTTTCGGCTTCAGATGTGTATTCTAGAATTTTCCTAAGTTTCTAGGCTTGAACCTATGCATAATCAAAGATTTTGCTGTTATGAGACGTGTTTTTAGGGCTCGACCCAGTTCAAATAAGGTGTTAAGGATGGTTGGTGGGTTTGGTTGAGGTCTCGGGGGCCTCAGGGTTGTTTCGGATGCTTAACGGGAGAAATTTGGGACTTAGCTACTGCCGAACCAGGCCTCTTTCGGTGTCTTCGCACTTGCGAAGGTTTTTTTGTAGGTGCAGGCTCGCAGGAGCGTGGGGCTCGACTGCAGGTGCAGCCCCAGTTAAACTTAAGTGATTTCCGCACCTTCGATGCTTCTTCCGTAAGTGCGGTGATCGAGACCACATGTGCGAATTCCCTGTGTGTTTTATTCCAAAAATCTGAGAGTTTATTTCATAATTCTAAAAATCGTGTAAGGGCTCGGGTATTGGAGATTTTCTATGGGTTTTAAATATGATTATGGGCTCCGAAAGGTATTAGAACGGCAGATGTTGTTTCGTCTTCGTCAAATTCATCTGATCTTATGATTGTGCCGTGTGAGTTGTGAAACGACTTGATAATTTCCTAGTGTGTTGAGGTCTCGCGTAGTGGGGATGTTATGTGAGCAGGATATCTCTTGAGATGCAGAGTGTATATATATATATATATATATATATATATATATATATATGTCGCACCTCAATTGTGCTTGAGTTTTGTAGGCTACGGCTTTATCAGTCTCCCCAGGATGGTATTATGAACATATCGTGCTTATGATCGATATTCAGTAATTTCTGATAGTGAGCAAACCAGCTCGGTATATATCTTCTTATGTAAATTTTATGTGTGGATTGGGTGGCACGTCGCCACGGGTATGTTATTTGGATCGGTTTGCATGCCGCAATAGTGTGATGATGAATAAGGTTCCTATATTTATTTTCTTATGTTTTACTTCCTATTTTATGAGAAAAGTTCATATCAGTTGCGTGAGTTAAAAGTCCCTTCCCGAGTCATTTCTTACATATCATGTTCGAGTTATGGCCTATTGGCGCGATGTGGTATCATGTGAGGCTGTTGGCCATGTTTGGGGTGATTTGTTGTCTGAGCAGTTCATACTGTGTAAGACGAGATTATCGGATCAGGGATCAGTGCAATAAGGTTATGTGAAGTGTATATTAAAGAACAAATACCATTATTCAGGTTCATAATGAGGTGATGATTCTAATCAAGAGGAGATATTCAATGATTTGTTAACTCTGCACTTGGGTATGAATTTCTGCACATTTCCTCCGTTATGGTGGTATCCTCGACATTATAGCAGGATGTATGTATATTTGTTATGAGGTTCATTGGGAGCACCAGATTCATTAAATTTTGGCTATTAAGGTTCAAGGAGTTCCATTGTGGTTAGATGATGAATTATGCGGTGCATGGTGCTGATTCAGCAAAGGTATGCAGTCATGTTCTGGTATATCGTGTGGTGGTTGATACGTTGTTTATATATTGGAGCTAGGCCTAGCAGAGGAAAGAAAATTCAGGTATTGGAACAAGGTTCTGAGCATATAATATGGATAAAAGAAGAAAGCTTCAGATTTGATCAAGCTAACGTGCTCAACTGGGTTGTGGTATCACGGGCAGGTGCACGAGGTGTTAAATAATGATTTCAGATAACTCCAGAGCAGTTCTTAGCACGTTTGAGGATGAACGTCTGTTTAAGTGGGAGAGAATGTAACGACCCGAACGGTCGTTTTGAGTTCTGGCGAGTCGTTCAGCTGTTTGAGGCTGTGAGCAGCTTCGTTTCATGTATTATGACTTGTAGGTTTTAGTAGGTTCGTATGATGATTTCGGACTTGGGCGTATGTCCGGATCGGGTTTTGGATGACCCGAGAGCGTTTCAGCGTATATTGTGGAAGTCAACTTTTTTGAAGGAATTTCCTAAGTTTGGCTTGAAGCGCATTTCAGTGATGTGGATGTCCGTTTCGGATTCCGAGTCTGGAAATAGCTTTGTATGGTGATTCTGGAGTTGGGAGCGAGATCGGAAGTGAATTTAGATGTCCGTAGGTCATTTTGAAGTCATTTGGCTAAAGATGGAAATTTGAAGGTTTTGAGAAATCCGACCGGAAGTGAAAATTTTGATGCCGGGGTCGGAATGCGATTCCGGAATTTGGAGCAGATCCGTAATGTCAAATATTACTTGTTTGCAATATTTGAGGTCAATGGGACGTGATTTGATAGGTTTTGGCATCGAATGTGGAGGTTTGAAATTTCAAGGTTCATAAAGTTTTAATTTTGATGCGATCCGTGATTTCGGCGTTGTTTAATGTGATTTGAAGCGTTGAACAAGTTTGTGGGATGTTATGCGACTGTGTCGTGTGATTGGAAGGGGTCCTGAGGGGCCTCGAGTGTGTTTCGGGGTGGTTTCAGACAATTTTTCCCCTTCCTGCTGGTGCTGTTTGCTGGTGTCACTGGTAAGCTATGCTATCGCGGCCCATAGTGTGCGATTGCGGAGAAAGAGTTTGAGGGGCTGGAATTTTGTCTTGTGCGATCGCAGTGGTAGTTGTGCGATCGCATAGTAGGAAAAATTGAGGTTGTAGGGAATTGCCCTGTGCGACCGCAGGGGTTGTGGTGCGATCGCACAAGGGTGTGTTTGGGGGCTTCTGGGGCTTGGACTGTGCGAACACACGAGGGTATGTGCGAACGCACAGTAGAAGAAATAAGGGGGCTACAGCTTTGGCCTGTGCGAACGCAGGTGCTGGGCTGCGATTTCACTGAGTGAATTTGTGAGGCAGCATAGTTGGCCTATGCGATCGCGGAGCATGTTGTGCGATCGCATAGGAGGGTCACCTGGCCAGTGTGTTATTTTAACGGGATTTTGACCATTTCCTCCATTTCTTTCATTGATGTGGGCGATTTTGAGAACCTTTAAGAGGGGTTTCCCACCAAGTATTACTAGGTAAGTAATTTCTTCATGTTTTTGAGATTTATACAAGGATTATACATGAATTAGACATGGAACTTAGTAGAAAATTTGGGATTTTTGAGGAAAGACCTACAAATTTTGTATTTTGGATTTCTACCATAAATTAAGCATGAATATTTGAGTAAATTGTATATTTGAGTTAGTAATGCTATGGGTAGGGTATATCTTCGAGAAATTTCAGATTCCGTGCACGTGGGCCTGAGGGAATTTTGGCCAATTCACTAAGCGGAGTTGGGAAATTATATAATTTGGAATTGTTGCAAATATTAGAGTATATTTTCATTGGTTTGTTGTTGTTTGGATAGTTTCGGAGCGTTGTGCGACGTTTGGAGTCATCCGAAGGGCTTAGAGGCCGATTATGAAATTTCGGAGCGAGGTAAGTCTCCTTTCTAACTTTGTGAGGGGGAATTGTCCCCCTAGGTGAATTAATTAAGTATATGCTATTATCGTCGGGGGCTACGTATGTACGAGGTGACGGGAGTCCGTGCGTAGCTACTATTATACCATGTCCGTGTAGCCTAGAACCCACTAGCATGCCTTACGTGTTGTACCTGTGATCCTGCCTGTAATATTAAACTGCTAATCTAATCGAAATCGTAATTGAATATATAAAGAATACTAGTGTTCATTTTCTTGATCATCTAGAAAGAGAATTGATTTCTTCCGTGGATAAATGTATACCTGATAAGGTTATATTATTGAATATTATTAAACTTGGCAAATGAGTTTCAAAATAAAAATTTACATGTTATTTCTCATGTTCCTTTAAGAAGAATTTTACCACTTTCCTGAGAAAATGCTTTCTTGATAAAAAAAAAAAGTGGACTTATTGTGTGAATATGTGTATCTAAGGGTGCCTGAGTCGCATGTATGATTCGTGAGCAGGATAAACCTCTATTTATGTATAACCGCGTCGCATGATCGATTCGCGAGCGGGGCAGATAGATGCATCTATGGTTCGAGCCGTTCGACCCTCGGCAGTGCACAATTTGTTATTGTTGGTCCGCACCGTCCGACCCTCGGCATTGCTTGCGCATGATATTTACTGGGTAGTTGCTATGACTTTTGACTGATTTGGAAGAAGTTGTTCCTTCCCGTTGATTAATTATTATTTGATTAAATCAACCATTTTGATTAATTGTTATTAATATGATGAAGATATAAAGTGTTAAATGTGAACGGAGTTGATAATATTTATTCATGTTTTTAATAAATTTCATATGGTAATCATGCTTAGTGTCATACTTGAATATTCTAAATTGACCTTTAGCAAGTGTCTAATTTGACCTCTCGCCACTACCTCTCTGAGGTTAGGCGGGCGAGTTACTGAGTACATTTTGTACTCATGCTACACTTGCGATGCATTTTATTGCACAGGTACTTTCATCGCAATGTGGAGGATTCGGAGACATAGGCGAGCTGCATCATTCGGAGGTGATCCGCAGTTGACAGAGTCTCCATCGTATTGTATTTATTTTCATTTTAAATTTTCTTGTCCAATTTGTATTTCGGACAAGCTTTCTGATGATTGTATAAACTCTTAGAAATTGCTCGTGTACTTGTGACACCGGGTTCTGGGATGTGTTGGTATATATTTGCTAAAGTGTAATACTCAAACCATTGTTTTACTTAACAAATTTTATTTGGTAAATATATAATAAAGTTGAAGGAAATTTTTTTCATAATTGTAAAAAACTGGGAATTATTTAAATTAATAAATAATTGACTTGCCTGACAATGATGTCCGGCGCCATCACGACCTTATGGATTTTGGGTCGTGACATAGAATCTCATTCATGTTTACCTCAAACATTACGTATGTGGAAAAAATTGGTGTTTATGGATAGTACATATACAAAGAAAGTATCTCCAGTGCTTACCATGGTAATCTTGACTAGACACAATAAATTTGACGGAATCTCATTCCTGTCTACCTCAAACTTTACGTATGTATTAGTATGTGGAAAAAAAAATTAGTGTTTATGAATAATACATATACAAAAGAAAGTATCTCGAGTGCTTACCATGGTAATTTTAACTAGACACAATAAATTTGACAGAATCCCATTCATGTCTAGGTTAAACTTTATGTATGTATTCGTACTTGGAAAAAAAATTAGTGTTTATGAATAGTACATATACAAAATAAAGTATCTCGAGTGCTTACCATGATAAACTTGACTAGGCACAATAAACAGAATCTCATTCCTGTCTAGTTCAAACGCTATGTATATGAATGTGGAAAAGAAATTTGGTGTTTATTAATATTACATATAAAAAAAAGTATCTCGCTTGCCTACCATGGTAATCTTGACTAGACCCAGTAAATTTGACAAAATTCATTTTGTCTAGCTCGAACTTTATATGTATGCGTGTTTACAAAATATAAATTGAAACATACGTATATAGAAAAAAATTCACTAACTTTAAATCTTAGATTTACTAACAAAGTACATGTTCTCACAAAAAACACAAATACTCACACACCAAAACCAACACACTTATAGCACTGAGGAATGAAAAATTTAACTGCGAAAAAAGATGAAAAGGCAAACCTTTCAAAGTTTTATGAACGTCAAAACCCGGTGGTAAAGAGGAGAAAAGCTTTCTTTAAGCACAATTATATAGGATTATTATTCATTTATTTCCAGATTACACTTTTATGGTTTTTCTAAATTTTTTCCCTTATTGTTCCTATTTTTAAAATTAAAAGGGCAATTAAGAAAAATAAAGAAAAGAAATGGAGTAATGTCTTGACTACTTATACATGTTGTAATCTAGTTTAGAAATAATAACAAAAGATAATTGAACAATTAATAGAAAATATAATTAATTTTGATGATTTAATTATGAGATTCTAAATGGAGATATTAACAAATTTATGTCATGTCCTATTAATCATATTGTCACGATCCAAAATTCATAAGGTCGTGATGGCGCTGGACACCACTGTCAGGCAAGCCAATCATTAAATGGGTAAGTTAAATTTCATGTTTTAGCATTTTTGAAATCATTACCTTTCATTTTATTACATAATAACTGAATAAAATCCGCTATGTAAATACGACAGTTTAATATTCCATTTTATAAAATACATCCCAAACACATCCAGAACCCGGTGTCACAAGTGCATGAGAAAATTGTAAGAATTTCACAAATACTACAAAGCTTGTCCGAAATACAAATTGGAAAAGGAATTTAAAATGAAAATAAATACAATATGAGGGAGACTCTGCCGACTGCGGGTCACCTCCTCATGATGAGCTCACCTAAGTCTTCAAGCCGGCCACATCACTGTG
This sequence comes from Nicotiana rustica, assembly GCA_005239535.1. Lineage (NCBI taxonomy): Eukaryota > Viridiplantae > Streptophyta > Magnoliopsida > Solanales > Solanaceae > Nicotiana > Nicotiana rustica. The sequence continues at coordinate 71,882 of ML444113.1, read as the reverse complement.
AAACTACCAGTGCAATAAAAATGCACAGCAAGTGTAGCAGGAGTACGAAACCAACGTGTACTCAGTAAGTATCCCGTCTAACCTCAGAGAGGTAGTGGCGAGAGGTCGAAGTTGACACTTGCTAGAGGTCAATTTATTATAATCAAGGGTGACACTAAGCATGGCTATCGTAGGCGACTTAACAAGTAACAATAGAAAATAGCAACTTCTTTCACATTTAATATTCTTAAATCCTCATCATTTCAATTGACAATTTAAAATCTCCAGGCTAGTAATCAAGTAAAAATCACAGCAAGTACGCAGTAAATATAATGCACAAGCAATGGCGAGGGTCGAACGACGCGAACCAACAATAATAAATTGTGCACCGCCGAAGGATCGAACGGCTAGAACCATAGATGCATCTATTTTCCTCGCTCGCGAATCGATCATGCGACGCGGTCATATATAATAATAGAGTTACCCTGCTCATGAATCATACATGTGACTCAGGTACTCATAGATACACATATTCACACATTAAATTCACATTTTTATCAGGAAAACAATTACTCAAGGAAGTGATAATGTTCTCTTTTAATCGACATGAAGATGATATTTAGATCTTTTTTGGAAATTCATTTGCCAAGTCTAATAAGGTTTTAAATATTATAAATTTTATCAGTAAGGTTACAAGTACGACAAATAAACCATGATTTATCAGGAAAACCATTATCCCAGGAAAAATCAATTCACTTTCAAGATGATTAAGGAAGATAAACTTCAACCTTCTTAGGTATTTAGTTGCTAATTCGATAACATTAACAGCCTAATTTCATTAGTAAAATTTCAAGTACAACAAGTAAAGCATGTTGGTGGGTCCTAGATTACCCAGACACAAGCATGGTAGTAGCTACACACGGACTCTTGTCACCTCGTGCGTACGTAGCCCCCACAAATAGTAGCACATATTCGATTAGTTCACCTATGGGGACAATTCCCCCTCACAAGGTTAGAAAGGAGACTTACCTCGCTCCGGAGTTCCATAACCGACTTCCAAACCCTTCTAAGCCCTTCCGAACACCCAAATCAATGCACCACGCCCCAAAACTAGCCAAATAAGGGACAACCCAATGAAAATATACTATAATACTTGTAACAATTCAAATTATATAAATTCTCAACTCCGCTCGAAAAGTTTACCAAATTGCCCTCAGGCCCACGTGCCCGGATTTCGAAATTTCTCGAAGATAAACTCTACCCATAGCCTTACTAACTCAAATATATAATTTACTCTTAATTTCATGCTCAAATTCGTGGTCAAAATCCGAAAATACACATTCTAGGCCTTTGTTCAAAAATCCCAATTTCATGCTTTAATACATATCTAATTCATGTATTTAACTTGAAATGAGTAGAAACAACTTACCTAATGTTTCTTGATGTAAAATCCCCCTTTGAAACCTTCCAAAATCGCCCTAGCTGTGTGAAAAAAAGGTGAAAAGAACTCAACCCCCATTTTAAAACAATCTGCCTTGGTGCTGCCCATCCTTCTTCGCGAACGCATCTGCTCCACCGCGTTCGTGAAGCCTAGAAATCCAGGCCATTAATTTTACTCTTCGCGTTCGCATATCTCCAAACGCGTTCGCATAGCTTCCACGAGCCAACAATCCACGTTTGCGGTCCCCTCCCCGCGTTCGCATAGGCCAAACGGCCCTTGGCCCAGATCGCAGATTCCTTCTACGTGTTCGCATACCAAGCCCCGTGTTCGTGAAGCCCAAACCCAGGAGCCTCAAATATTCCTTCTTCGTGAACGCATGAGGCCCTCCGCGTTCGCGAAGAACAACCTCTACACCAGCAAACCAGCAACAACAAATCATCCAAAATTGATCCGAAGCACACCTGAGGCTCCCGGGACTTCCTCCAATCACACAACTCTGTCCCATAACATCCCAAAAACCTTCTCTAGGCCTCAAATCACATCCAACAATGCCGAAACCACAAATCTCTCTCCAATTCAAGCTTTATGACTTTGAAATTTCCAACTTCTAGATTCGATGCCGAAACCTATCAAATCACGTCCGATTGACCCCAAATTTTGCACACAAGTCACGCTCAACATTACAGACATGCTCCAACTTTCGAAAATCGCATTCCAACCCCGAAATCAAAATTTCCATTGCCGGTCGGATTTCTCAAAAACCTTAAAATTTCTATCTTTAGCCAAATGACTTCAAAATAACCTACGGACCTCCGAATTCACTTCCGATCGCGCTCCCAACTCCAGAATCACCATACAGAGCTATTCCCAGAATAAGAATCCCAAACGGACATCAATCTCACTGAAATGCACTTCAACCCAGACTTATGAAATTCATTCTAAAATGCTGACTTCTACAATATGCGTCGAAACGCTCCCGGCTCATCCAAAACTCGATTCGAACATACGCCCAAGTCCGAAATCATCATACGAACCTGCTGGAACCTTCAAACCCTGATTACGAAGTCGTTTACTCAAAAATTCAATCTTAGTTGATTCTTCCAACCTAAGGCTTCTGAAATGAGAATTTTCTTTCCAAATTGCCTCTAAACTTTCTGAAATTCAATTTCGACCACACCTACAAGTCATAACAATTGAAATGAAGCTGCTCATTGCCTCAAACCGTTGAACAACGTGCTAGGGCTCAAAACGACCGGTCGGGTCGTTACACATATAAACTAAAATGAAGTCTTCATTTTTAACAACCTTGACAAATACAAATCTTATCAGATTACTTAATAAGTATAGCCATCTAGATAAATATCTACTCAGCATATCTAGTGATATCTTATTATTCTAAATTTGAAATATGGAATACATTTCATAACTGATTATTCCAAGTTTGAAATAATTTCACTATTTGGCACCCGGGATGGACAAAAGCTACCAAAACACAACAAACCATAACTACACATCAGTCTAAAAAAAATCGCATATATGAATCCTCGTTTCTTTCTTTAAGTTCAACTCATATTATCATCATAACAAATAAAAAAAAATTTGTCAATTTGACTATCTATTTTAAGTCATTGGTCACTAATGGGTGGGAGAACTAACTTTAGTACTCATATAAAGTACAAGATTTGTTAACTGAAAGGAGAACTTCAATATGGTCAAAATTTACAAGTTTTGTTAACTGAAACAAAATTTACTCTCTGCAGCTTGCAAGCTACATTGACGAAATATATTATTCACAAATTTGTTTACTCTACAAGAACTGTTTTAGAATTCCGATCCAAAATCTTGATAATACTAGTGATGCCAGGATTTAGTTTTACAACAATGAAGTACAAATGCACATCCCCAGATGCTAGTTACATTCGCACTTCTGGAAACAACATCTTAAGTTCCTCAATTCTTGCAGTCCGAACTTCTTGGTCCGTTAAAGCACCAGAAATCATTCGTTGCTTCCTAGCTTGCACTACCTCCATTCTTTTCTCAACTGAACTCTGCTATCAGAAAAATATGCATGCAAGGGTCCAATGACTTAATTTAACATGATGTGCACTCAAGGTGCGATAAAGCAGATAGATGTTCAGGTAAGTGTCAAGGAACAAGCACCAATACTTCCCATAGAGGGAGATATTGTTACGTGGAAACTGATTTACAAGCCATAAAAAGGAGAAAAGACTTGAGTATACCTTCACAATGAATCGTTTGATCATAACTTGCTGAGTTTATTCAATACGATGAACACGCATGACCGCTTGTTCCTCAACATCTGGATTCCACCACGGGTCCTAGAGATAAGCAGGCAATGATGAACATTGTGTATATTTGACGACAATAGAGTCACAGAAAAGTACATGTCAAATCAAATAGTACATAACCTAGTGCTGGGTTTAGGGTCTCTTAGTCTTATGTTTTGATAATCTAACAAACTTTCTTCTTAGAACCAAATAAAGGACATGATGCATGCTTGGTACAATCATTCAACAATAGACTCAAAGTAATCTGGGAAGTGTACTTTATGGATTCACAAGAAACAATTTAGGGACCCGATCCCTTGATGTTTCCCTAGTAGAAGTATAGGTCAACTCTACAGCTGGAAAGTAGTTGCAGAAAGTGATTGCCTGCAACTGTGCACGTTACAATGCAACAGTCACTTTCCATTGGAACAAGTGTGTACCAACTATGAATAGACATCATCCTTGGGATGTCTTGGAGATGCAATAGCATGGTGTAAGGTAAAAAAGATATTCACTTGAGCATTTACTAATATTCTCTCAAGCATTGAAGATCTGAACATGCATTGAACTCTCAAGTGTGTCAAGAACAAGAAGACAACTCGACTATAGACCAGTTCCACTACTAGTCTATGTGTTTCCTTAGTTGAGTTGTAATATTGTATTTTGTTCCTAAACGTAACTCCTATATTTCTTTCTTAGAAGCCTTGTGTTAGGAAACCCAAATCATAAGTCGTCTGAGTTTGTGTTATGACTAGAGTTAGTCATAGGTTAAAGTCTTTGTAACTATTGAGTGACAAAGTGTCCTGTGATAAGTGTATTACAAGTTAGTGTGATTGAAGTCTTTGTATTAGATTCATTACAAAGTGGTTTGTAATAGTTGAGTTACAAGTTAGCGAAGTTGAAATCCTATCAGCATAGGTTATGGTTTTTATCCCCTTGAGTTGGGATTTTTCCACGTAAAAAATCTTGTGTTTCATTTACATACTGTTTCTAGTAGTTAACACTGAGGGAAGTGATATAGGATTATGTCTCTATATAGTTGGTTGACTCATATAAACTATCAATTGATATCAGAGAAGGTTCATTCTAAAAGGTTAACACCTAGGAAGGATCTCAATGGCTGCTGTACCTAACTTTGAATAAGAACAATCAACCTACAGACCTCCTAGATTCAATGGTCAGTATTACGGATGGTGAAAGACTCCTATGCATGATTTTATAATGGGAGAAGATTCCGAGCTGTGGGATGTCATTTTTGATGGGCCACATGTTCCCATGAAGAATGTTGGAGAACCTGGAGTGATGGTGCCCAAAACTAGTAAAGAATGCAGCGACATTGACAGAAAAGCTGTAGAGAAAATCTTCGTGCCAAAAAGATCTTGATATGTGGTATAGGATCCGATGAGTACAATTGAATCTCGGCTTGTCAATTGCAAATGACATATGGGAAGCATTGCAAACGGCACATGAAGGAACTACTCAAGTTAAACAATTCAAGATTGACATGCTCACCACTGAGTATGAGCCATTTAGGATGAACGATGATGAGTCTATAGAAGACATGCACACTAGATTCACATCTATCATAAATGAGCTTCACTCACTAGGAGAAACAATTCATAGAAATAAGTTGGTATGGAAGGTCCTCAGTGTTTTATGTAGCTCTTGGGAGAGCAAGGTG
>ML444113.1:40707-58902 GCA_005239535.1 Nicotiana rustica | reverse complement strand
TGGTTGTTTTTTTTTTTTTTTGTGATGGCATGTTGGATTCCACCATTACTGATCCTGATGAAACGGTCCAATTCAATCTTTGCTTTCATAGAAAAGACTTCTATGTTTTATAACTATTATTTTTAATGGATCAGCTTCTCTTTTGCTCAGTACAATGGTTGTTTTACTTTTAATTCTCTTTTCTATTATCTTGTGTGTACACATGGGGCATGAGTTAGCTGTGTTGGACTTCTTCATGCTTTCTGCCTATTTATGATTTTTAATGATTCCAAAAGGGGGAAGAGTTGACTTAAAAAATTGAAGCATGGATTAAGGGGGAAGCACAGAGTCAGGGGAACATACGGGGTCCCTGGTACTTTATCTAGTCAAGTTAGGCTCTATAACTTGTCATCAAATTTTAAAGTTTTTAATCATCAAAAAGGGGGAAATCGAAGGGTTTAGGGTCTCTTAGTCTTATGTTTTGATGATCTAACAAACTTTCTGCTTAGAACCAGATAAAGTACCTGATGCATGCTTGGTACAATAATTCAGCAATAGACTCAAAGTAATCTGGGCAGTGTACTTTGTGGATTCAAAAGAAAAAGTTTAGGGACATGATCCCTTAATGTTTCCCTAGCATAAGTACATGTCAACTCTACAGCTGGAAAACAGTTGCAGAAAGTGGCTGCCTGCAACTGTACATGTTACAATGCAGATGCAGTGCAACAGTCACTTCCCATTTGAACAAGTGTGTACCAACTATGAATAGACATCATCCTTGAGATATCCTGGATATATAATAACATGGTGTAAGGCAAACAATATATTCACTTGAGCATTTACTAATACTCTCTCAAGCATTGAAGATATGAACTTGCATTTAAGTCTCAAGTGTGTCAAGAACAAGAAAACAAGTCCACTACGGACTAGTTCCACTACGAGTCTATGTGTGTCCTTAGTTGAGTTGTAATCCTGTATTTTTTTTCCTAATCGTAACTCCTATATTGCTTTTGTAGAAGCCTTGTGTTAGGAAACCTAAATCATAAACCGCCTGAATTTGTGTTATGACTAGAGTTAGTCATAGTTAAAGTCTTTGTAACTAGTGAGTGACAAAGTGGCTTGTGATAAGTGTATTACAAGTTAGTGTGATTGAAGTCTTTGTAATAGAGTCATTACAAAGTGGATTTTAATAATTGAGTTACAAGTTAGTGAAGTTTAAATCCTAGCGGTGTAGGTCGTGGTTCTTATCCCCCTGATTTGGGATTTTCCACGTAAAAAATCCTGTGTCTCATTTACATATAGTAGTTAACAGTTAGGGAACTGATATAGGACCAGGTCTCTATACAGTTGGTAGACTGATAAAAACTGTAACGACCCGACTAAACGTTTTGCGTATTCGGACCCCGTTCCCCTAAATAAGACTTCCCATAGCGGCTTTAAGTGATTCATAACTTGCGGGGATGGGTGGTTCAGGATTCGGAAGTGTATAGAGTAATATAGGAAGACTTCGTTCCTTATGATTTGGCTTTTAAGGCCAAGTTTGACTTCGGTCAACATTCTGAGTAAACGACCTCGGAATCGAGTTTCACTGATTCTAGTAGCTTCGTATGATAATTTCGGACTTGTAAGTATGTCTGGAATGGGTCTTGGATGAGCCGGGAGAATTTCGACGCCAAATAGCGAAAATAGAGTTTCCTTAAGTTCATAATTTGGTTTGGAACGTGTTTTTGAGTTATCGAGGTCCGAACGGAATTCTGAGATCGGGAATAGTATCGTTATGTCATTTATGACTTGCTTGCAAAATTTGGTGTCATTTCGAGTAGTATAGGTCAGTTCGGCGCATTGAAACCGGATTGAAGAACTTGAAAATTCTTAAGTTTGATTTTAGGGGTTTTAAGGTGTGATTTAGTGTTTTAGCGTTGTTTTCGGTGTTCCGAAGGCTCGAGCGAGTCTGCAATATGATTTAGGACTTGTTGGTATAATTGCACGGGGGTTCGGGTGGGCCCAGGTGCTTCCTGGACACCAATCGGGGCCAAAAACCAGCAGTTTCAGCTGCCGGTGCACCAGGTCTGGTGTGACCGCAGGTGCAGTTGCCCAGAATGCAAGTGCGAGATCGCTCCTGCAACCTTGGCCTCGCAGGTGCGACTCCCAAGAGGAATGTCCTACCTTCGTAGGTGCGAACCCTTCTCCGCAGGAGCGGGTCCGCTAGTGCAGAATTCTTACCGCAGGTGCGATCCCTAGGCTCTTTGCCAAAAATCCGCAAGTGCGGTCCTCGAGCCGCAGGTGCGAGGTCACTGAAGGTAGTACGCCCATTTAATTCCGGACTTAACCATTTTTCTTCTCATCCATTGGCGATTTTGAGAGCTTTCAAGAGGGTATTCGGCCTAGCTACTAAAAGGTAAGTAATTTCCATTTAAATGTTAGATTATTACACTAAATCTTAGGTAGATTAACACCTAATTAGTGGAAATCAAAGGGGTTAGGGTGAAGACCTAGGGTTGATGAACTTTAGGGATTTCACCACTTTTCTACCATGAAATCATATAAGAACTATATATTAATGACCCTTAGGCTATGGGCGAGTGTTGTCTTCGAAAATTTCCTGAGTCCGAGCATGTGGGCCCGGGGGTGTATTTTTGGATTTCTTCAAGAATGATAAAATAGCTAAATTAATAAGATAAATTCATACTTTTGAGTGTATATTACGTGTGTAAATATCAATTGACTAGTTTCGAGTTCTTGGGTGACGAGTTTGGAGTTTCGGGCGCGTTCTTGACCCGGGAAGTAGGTTCTACGCGAGGTGAGTCTTGTTTCTAACCTTGTAAGAGGGAACTGTCCCCATAGGTAATTAGAAATGATTGAATTGTCCTTATTTGCGGGGTCTATGCACGAACGAGGTTAAGAGAGTCCGTGCGTAACTACTACTGTTTTATGCTGGGTAGTCTTTACAACTCACAAGCATGCTTATATGCCTTACTTGTATCCCTGCATGTATTCCTACTTGATTATTATCCTTGAACTAGCATGAGAAAATGGAAGGTTACACCAAATGTTTTTTCTGCCCTGATTTTTGTTTTCCAAGTGTGAACTCTATATTTCCTGAATTTCCTATTAATTCTGTGTATGTATACGAGCACATGTGTCGCATGTATGATTTGTGAGCGGGGTAGCCTTATATTATGTCAACCGCGTCGCATGATCGATTCACGAGTGGGGTAATAGATGCATCTATGATTTGTGTCATTCGACCCTCGACAGTGCACATTTATTTTTGCATTGCTTCAGCCATACGCTCGACATACTATATGCTATGTGATGATTGAAAGTCTCTTTATTTTTATCAATTAAATGATTCCATGTGGAAGAGCACTTGAGACTTTTATTGATATTATTATTTGACACTTGCGGGTAGCTTGTAGTTAATATACTTGATAATCCATGCCTACTTGATTTCCATGACTATAAATCCTGTCTAGATTTATTTAATCATATCATTGTTAATCACCCTAGTGATTAATATGTCTACCTCTTGTCACTACTTCTTCGAGTTTAGACGGGATACTCACTGGGTACATATTTGTTTATATGTACTCGTGCTACACTTGTGTACTTAATTGTACAAGTTCTGAGGTTGGGGCATCTGGTTATCATACCGGAGCGCGATCGTGAGAGTACTTTCTGGATTAGACTATACGGTGAGCTGCTCTCTCTGGCGTTCCTCAGCAGCACTGTGGAGTTTCTGCTATTTCTTTTTTTTAATATTTCTGTCTACCCTTTCAGATGGTTGTATATTTATTTTGTCTAGCTTGTATATTCCAGTAGTCTACTGTGGACTTGTGACACTAGGTCTTGGCACATGTAGTTGATGTACTAGCATTTTGCTACACTGAGTAGGTTAGCAAACGATTTTGAGCTACTTTGAAATTTAATTGCCTCATTTAAAGAGCTTTCATTAATGGATTTCTTAACTTAAAATTGGAAATTTTCTTGACAATCCTAATAAGTAAAGTAACCTCGTTAGTAAACTAATGTTGGCTTGCCTGACTCCGGTGTTGGGCGCCACCACGACCTGAGTAGAATTTGGGTCGTGACAATATGGTATCAGAGCCCTAGGTTCACGTAGGTCTCACAAGTCATAGGCAAACCTAGTAGAGTCTTGCGGATCGATACAGAAACGTCTGTATCTATCTTTGGGAGGCTATAGGGTGTTAAGAAACCTCTCTGTATTCTTATTGTATCATGCAGTTGATGGTCTTACTAAATCTCATTCTTCTATTATCTCACAGATGGTGAGGACTCGGGCAGCTGATATCCCAGACCAGGGAGATGTCGCTACCATCGCCGTCCGAGGCCGTGGTAGAGGCCGGGGGAGGGAAATGACTCGAGGTAGGGGACAAGGGCGTCTTAGAGTTGCTCCATTAGCACTCCCAAAGAATCCTATCATCGAGGTGCAAGACGAGGTGCCCCCAGAAGACATGACTGCACTAGGCTTTCAGGAGATCATGGTCCGTATGATGCGGTTCATGGACACTATGACCCAGGCTGGTTTATTTCCAGCGGATCCTGCCACTTCTCAGGAGGGAGGGGGAGTTCATACCCCTACCTCCCAGGTCACAGGTCATGCAGCGGTAGTATATCAGACACCGGGTACTCTGCCCGTGGGTGGAGCACAACCAGCAGTAGCAGCACCTAAGCTCAGACCAGCCGCGGACCGCGATCTGCAGAAGCTACTTGATAGATGGACTAGATTGCACCCTCCGACTTTCCGAGGTGAGAGGGGTGAGGACGACCAAGACTTTATTGGTAGGTGCAGGGACAGACTGCACAACATGAGGATTTTGGAGTCCCATAGAGTCGACTTCACTACTTTCCAGCTAGAGGGCAGGGCCCGCAGATGGTGGCAGTCATATATACTTGGTAGGCCAGTAGGTTCCCCTCCTATCATATGGGAATAATTCACTCAGTTGTTCCTGGACCGGTATATCCCACCCTCTAAGAGGGAAGAGCTACAGTATCAGTTTGAGCAGCTGAAGCAGGAGCAGATGTTCGTGATAGATTACGAGGCCAGGTTTTTAGAGTTAACTCGCCATGCCCTTATGATTATTCCTATAGATGCTGAGAGAGTGTGAAGGTTTGTAGCTTGATTGGACTCAGGTATTAGGGCCAATATGGCCCGAGAGGTGGAGATGGGTAGTCCTTATCACCTTGTGGTAAAGATAGCTCGCCGGATTGAGGGTTACTGATTGAGGGGCAGGGTCAGCAGGACAAGAGAGAAAGATTTTATGGAGATTTCAGAGGTGCCCCAACCAGGGGTATAGGTCAGTTCGGTAGAGGCCAGCCCAGCATGCCTCAATTTTCAGCCCCTCCACCACCTCATCGTGCTGCTCCGGTGAGACCTTATTTCAGTGCCATGCCGGAGAGTTCTTACCGCCCACCAGCCATTCAGGGTCCCTCCAGAGGGTATTCAGTTCATCAGGGGTCTCCTAGTCCTTACTTCAGTGCCATGTCAGAGAGTTGTCATCATCCCCCGGCGATTTAGGGTTCTTCTTCAGGGCAGCAGGCCATGCCTCTAGACAGGTTTTATGAGTGTGGGGATCGAGGCAATATGAGGAGGACTTGTCCCAGGTTCTAGGGCAAGGTTATTCAGCAGTGTTATCAGCCCGCATTCTCAGCACCGGTGCCCCGTCCACCGAGAGGTGGAGGACAGGCTGGCAGAGGTCGTCCCAGAGGTGAAGGCCAGGCAGGGGAGCTCAACTAGCTCCTATTCAGTCTAGTGGAGGTCAGTCCTCAGGTACTCCAGCCAAATTCTATGCCATTTCGGCCCGAGCAGATGCAGTGGCCTCAGATGTCGTGATCACATATATTATTTCAGTATGTGGTAGAGAGGCATCAGTGCTATTTGACCCAGGATCTACTTACTCATATGTGTCAGCCTTGTTTGCTTGTTTTCTAGATGCTCCTCGTGAGTCCTTGGGTTCTCCTATATATGTATCCCCTCCCGTTGGTGATTATGTAGTGGTAGACCGGATTTATCCGTCTTGCGTGATCACATTCTGTGGGTTCGAAACTAGATCGGACCTCTTATTGCTCGATATGGTTGATTTTGAGATTATCCTCGGTATGGATTGGCTATCTCCTCATAATGATATCTTGGATTTCCATGCCAAGATAGTTACTTTGTCCATGCCTGAGTTGCCTAGGCTGGAGTGGAGAGGTTCCTCGGCTAGTGCAACCTGTAGAGTTATTTCCTTTCTGAATGCTCGACATATGGTCCAGAAGGGTTGTTTGTCTTATCTTGCTTATGTTCGAGACACCACCGTCGATTCTCCGACGATTGATTTAGTGCCCGTTGCTCAAGAGTTTTTTGATGTATTCCCTTCAGACCTTCCAAGAATGCTTCCGGATCGTGATATTGATTTCTGCATTGAATTAGCTCCAGATTTCCATTCCCCCGTACCGTATGGCTCCTAAGGAGTTGAAGGAGCAGCTAGAGGAGTTGTTGGGTAAGGGGCTTATCAGACCGAGTGTGTCACCGTGGGGTGCTCCAGTTATATTTGTGAAGAAGAATGATGGGTCCATGCGAATGTGTATTGATTACCGCTAGCTGAAAAAGGTCACCATAAAGAACAAGTATCCTTTGCCGCGCATTAATGATTTGTTTGACCAGTTGCAGGGTGCTCGTGCGTTTTCTAAGATTGATTTGAGATCGGGGTATCATCGGTTGAGGATTCAGGCTTCAGATGTTCAGAAGACTGCTTTTCGTACGAGATATGGCCATTATGAGTTCCTGGTGATGTCCTTTGGCTTGACTAATACTCCAGCATCATTTATGGATTTGATGAATCCAGTTTTCAGGCCGTATATTGATTCTTTTTTCATCGTCTTAATTGATGAAATCTTGATTTACTTACGTAGCCTGGGAGAGCACGAGCAACATTTGAGAGTTGTGCTCCAGACATTGCGAGAATAGAAGCTATATGCTAAGTTCTCCAAGTGTGAGTTTTTGTTGGATTCCGTGGCATTCTTGGGAAATGTAGTGTCCACAGAGGGTATCAAGGTTGATCCTAAGAAGATTGGGGCAGTTGAGGGTTGGCCATGTCCTACTACATCTATAGAGATCAGGAGCTTCTTGGGTCTAGTAGGCTACTATCAGCAATTCGTGGAGGGCTTTTCATCCATTGCAGCCCCATTGACCAGACAGAAGAATGCTCAATTCCGGTGGTCCGGCGAGTGTGAGGCGACAGAAGCTCAAGACGTCATTGACCTCAACACCAGTTCTGGTATTGCCATCCGGTTTTGGGATGTATATAGTGTATTACGATGCTTCACGTGTTGTCTTGGGGTGTGTGTTGATGCAGGAAGGGAGAGTTATTGCGTATGCTTCACGCCAGCTGAAGGTTCATGAGAATAATTATCCGGTGCACGATTTGGAGTTGGCACGGATTGTTCATGCTCTTAAGATTTGGAGGAATTACTTGTATGGGGTGTCTTGTGAGGTTTATACAGACCACCGCAGCTTGCAGCACTTGTTCAGACAGAGGTATCTTAATTTGAGGAAGCGCAGGTGGCTTGAGTTGCTTAAGGATTACGACATCACCATCCTGTATCATCCGGGCAAGACGAATGTAGTAGCAGATGCCTTGAGCAGGAAGGCAAAGAGTATGGGTAGTTTGACTTACATTGCAGCGGAGGAGAGACCTCTAGCCTTGGACATTCAGTCCTTGGCTAATCGCTTAGTGAGATTAGATCTTTTAGAGCCTCGTCGAGTTCTTGCATACGTAGTTGCTCAGTCTTTGTTATCGGGGGAGATTAAGGCTCGGCAGTATGATGATCCACGCTTGGCATAGCTATGGGAGACAGTGGTTCAGGGTGGTGCCAAGGATGTTACTGTTGGCGAAGATGGTGTTCTGAGACTTCAGGGACGTTTGTGTGTTCCTAATGTTGATAGTTTGAGGCAGAGGATTCTAGAGGAGGCACACAGTTTGCGGTATTTTGTTCATCCTGGTGCTAGGAAGATGTATCGTGATCTAAAGCAGCATTTCTGGTGGTGGCAAATGAAGAAAGACATTGTGGAGTATGTGGCTAGGTGTCTTAACATCCAGCAGGTTAAGTATGTGCACTAGAGGCCAGGAGGCCTACTTCAGTAGATGCCCATTCCTTAGTGGAAGTGGGAGCGCATCACTATGGACAACGTGGTTGGGTTGTCTCGGACCTTGCAGAAGGTTGACGCGGTTTGGGTCATTGTGGATAGATTGACCAAATCGGCGCATTTTATTCCTGTGGATACTACTTATACTTCCGAGATGCTAGCCTAGGTTTACATTCGAGAGATAGTCTGGTTGCATGGTGTGCCGGTATCCATTATATCACATCGAGATCCTCAGTTCACCTCGCACTTTTGGAGAGCATTGCACAGAGGGATGCGTATTCAGATAGACCTCAGCACAACATTTCATCCGCAGGCTGATGGTCAGTCGGAGCGTACGGTTCACATATTGGAGGACATGCTCAGAGCATGTGTGATTGATTTTGGGGGTCAGTGGGACCAGTTCTTACCTTTGGCCGAGTTTTCTTACAATAACAGTTATCAGTCCAGCATTGAGATGGCTCCATTTGAGGCTTTATATGGTCGGCGATGTCGCTCTCCTATCGGGTGGTTTGAGCCTGGCGAGGCTAAGTTATATGACATGGACCTGGTGAGAGATGCCTTGGAGAAGGTGAAGTTGATTCAGGAGAGGCTCCGCACAGCACAGTCCAGACAGAAGAGTTACGCGGATCAGAGGACACTTGAGGTTTCATTTATGGAGGGAGATAAGGTTCTGCTGAAGGTTTCGCCGATGAAGGGCAATATGAAATTCGGGAAGAAACGCAAGCTGAGCCCGAGGTTTATAGGTCCTTTCGAGGTATTGAGGCGTGTTGGAGAGGTTGCCTATGAGCTTGTTCTACCTCTCCACTTATCAGGAGTACATCCAGTCTTTCATGTATCCATGCTCTGGAGATATCACGCTGACTTCTCTCACTTTGTTGATTTCAGCACTATTCAGTTAGATCAGAGTTTGGGCTACGAGGAGGAGCCAGTTGCCATTATTGACAAACAGGACCGCTAGTTGAGGTCCAAGAGAGTTTCTGCAGTAAAGGTCCAATGGAGAGGCCAACCAGTTGAGGAGGCGACTTGGGAGTCCGAGGAGGACATGCATGGGCAGAAATCCACACTTATTCAGCACTTCAGGTATGATTCTAGACCCGTTCGAGGACAAACATTTGTTTAAGAGGTGGAGAATGTAACGACCCGACCGGTTATTTTGCGTATTCGGACCCCGTTCCCCTAAATAATACTTCACGTAGCGGCTTTCCATGATTCATGACTTGCAGGGACCGGTGGTTTGGGATTCGGAAGTGCATAGAGTAATATAGGAACACTTGGTTCCTTAGGATTTGGCTTTTAAGGCCAAGTTTGACTTCGGTCAACATTCTGAGTAAACGACCTCGGAATTGAGTTTCGCTGATTCCAGTAGCTTCGTATGATCATTTCAGACTTGTGCGTATGTCCGGAATGGGTTTTGGATTACCCGGGAGAATTTCGGTGCTAAATAGAGAAAATAGAGTTTCCTTAAGTTCATAATTTGGTTTGGAACGTGTTTTTGAGTTATCGAGGTCCGAATGGAATTCCGAGACCTGGAATAGTTCCGTTATGTCATTTATAACTTTCTTGCAAAATTTGGTGTCATGTCGAGTAGTATAGGTCGGTTCGGCACATTTAAACCAAATTCAAGAACATGAAAATTCTTAAGTTTGATTCTAGGCGTTTTGAGGAGTGATTTCGGGTTTTAGCGTTGTTTTGGGTGTTCCGAAGGCTTGAGCAAGTCCGCAATATGATTTAGTACTTGTTGTTATAATTGCACGGGGGTTCGGGTGGGCCCAGGTGCCTCCCGGAGACCAAACGGGGACAAAAACAAGCAGTTTTAGCTGCTGGTACACCAGGTCTTGTGTGACCGCAGGTGCGGTTTCCCAGATCGCATGTGCGAGACCGCTCCTGCGGTCGAGGCCTCGCAGGTGCGACTCCCAGGATGAAAGTCCTACCTTCGCAGGTGCGGACCCTTCTCCGCAGGAGCGGGTCGGCCGGTGTGGAATTCCTACCGCAGGTGCGATCCCCTGGCTCCTTGCCAAAAATCCGCAGGTGTGACCAATGGATGGCAGGTGCGGGACCGCAGTTGCGGGACCGCAGGTGCAGTCCTCGAGCCGCAGGTGTGAGGTCACTGAAGGCAGTATGCCCATTTAATTCGGGACTTAACCATTTTTCACCATTTTTCTTCTCCTCCATTGGCGAGTTTGAGAGCTTTCAAGAGGGTATTCGGTCTAGCTACTAAAAGGTAATTAATTTCCATTTAAATGTTAGATTATTACACTAAATCTTAGGTAGATTAACACCTAATTAGTGGAAATCAAAAGGGTTAGGGTGAAAACCTAGGGTTTATGAATTTTAGGGAATTTCACCACTTTTCTACCATGAAATCATATAAACACTATATATTAATGACCCTTAGGCTTTGGGCGAGTGTTGTCTTCGAAAATTTCCGGAATCCAAGCATGTGGGCCCGGGCATGTATTTTGGGATTTCTTCAAGAATGATAAAATAGCTAAATTAATAAGAGAAATTCATACTTTTGAGTGTATATTAACGTGTGTAAATAACATCTAACTAATTTCGCGTCCTTGGGTGATGAGTTTGGAGTTTCAGACGCGTTCTTGACCCGGGAAGTAGGTTCTACGCGAGGTGAGTCTCCTTTCTAACCTTGTAAGAGGGAACTATCCCCATAGGTAATTATAAATAATTGAATTGTCCCTTTTTGCGGGGGCTATGCATGCACGAGGTGACGAGAGTCCGTGCGTAGCTACTACTATGTTATGACGGGCAGTCTTTAGGACTTACAAGCATGCTTATATTCCTTAGTTGTATCCCTGCACGCATTCCTAGTCAATTATTATCCTTGAACTAGCATGATAAAATGGAAGGTTACACCAAATCTTGTTGCTGCCCTGATTCTTGTTTTCAAAGTGTAAACTTTATATTTCCTGAATTTCCTAATAATTATGTGTATGTATACAAGCACCCATGTCGCATGTATGATTAGTGAGCGGGGTAGCCTTATATTATGTCAACTGCGTCGCATGATCGATTCGCAAGTGGGGTATAGATGCATCTATGGTTCGTGCCGTTCGACCCTGCACAATGCACTTTTATTTTTGCGTCGCTTCGGTCGTACGCCTCGGCATACTATATGCTATGTGATTATTGAAAGTCTCTCTATTTTTATCAATAATATTATTCCATGTGGAAGATAACTTGAGACTTTTATTGATATTATTATTTGACACTTGCGGGTAGCTTGTAGTTTATATACTTGATAATCCATGCCTACTTGATTTCCATGACTATCAATCTGGTCTAGATTTATTTAATCATACCATTGTTAATGACCCTATGAGTAATATGTCTACCTCTCATCACTACTTCTTTGAGTTTAGGCGGGATACTCACTGGGTACATATTTGTTTATATGCACTCATGCTATGCTTTTGTACTTAATTGTACAGGTTATGAGGCTGGTGCATCTGGTTATCATGCCGGAGCGCGATCGTGAGAGTACTTTCTGGATTAGACTACACGGTGAGCTACTCTCTCTGGCATTCCGCAGCAGCACTGTGGAGTTTCCGCTATTTTTTCTTTTTGATATTTCTGCCTACCCCTTTCAGACGGTTGTATATTTATTTTGTCTACCTTGTATATTGCACTAGTTGCTTGTGGACTTGTGATACTAGGTCTTGGCACATGTAGTTGACGTACTAGCATTTCTCTACACTGAGTATGTTAGCAAACTATTTTAAGCTACTTTGAAATTTAACTGCCTCATTTAAACCGCTTTCATTAATGGATTTCTTAACTTAAAATTTGAAATTATCTTGAAAATCCTAATGAGTAAAGTAACCTCGATCATTAGTAAGCTAATGTTGTCTTGTCTGACTCCGGTATTGGGCGCCATCACGACCTGAGTAGAATTTTGGTCGTGACATAAACTATCACCTAGGGCGATCAAAGTGTTTCCCAAAAACAAAAAAGACAGCACCATGTCAAAATCACAAGAAGAACAAATATGTGAACTGACTGATCGTAGACTGCATGTCAGCGTATGGAAAAGTAATAGCAACCTCAAGCTATCCAAGCATGTTAAAATTCAAAAACCAACCAATCCGGATTGTTGAAATCGCAATAAAAAGCATCCCTCTTATCACTGGCTTTCAATCAGAAGTCCAGAATTTGAAACTTGTCATCAATGATTTCATCGAAGGTTTTGAGCCAACAACATGTTTTAAGGTTGTTCTTGAAAAAAGAGCCAAGTACCAACCAGAAGGCGCAAGTATACCAGAAATTGTGCAGCAACATTACATGTGGAACCAGAGCTTCCTCAAATAAAGAGAATCATATGGCTTTGGAGAAGATCTGATTTTGTATGGATTGGGATTATGCTATTTTTGACTCAGCTAAGTTTCGTTTTGATATTTTGACGGCATGTGGTTTTACCAAGGAGAAGGCTAATGGCAGTTCTTGGAACTAAAAAAAATTCACAAAAGAACAAAATTTCGTGGTAATGGATTCAGAGTATGATCTTATGAGAGATTGATCTTATTAGGAGATATAATTAATATGTTGTTCAGGAATTAATGCAAGTTCTTCTATTGAATTAGCATCTTCATATTTTGTTAGTCTTATTGTTACCTCTCCTTGTATTTCTTATTGTCAAGAATGAATGACAATGAGTAATAAAAAGCATCACGACTTTAATAGTTTTAGAAAGAAAAAAAATTGAACCACAAAAATCTCCAACCAATATAACAAGCTTAACCAGTTAAAAAAGGTGACAACTAACAACATGCAGGGAGCAAATCAAAACTTGCATTTGATAGGTCACCCTAAGCCTATAAAAAAGAACTTGAAGCCAAGTTACAACCATGTACATCATTGCTACTTATGAGCAAATAAATTTAAGATATTCCCATCAAGATAGATTTTGTTATCACAATGTATCGTATTGTATTGTATTATACTGTATTGTTTGATGAATATAATGTTTGGATAGATTGTGTCATTTGCCATCATTTTATGATATCACACACCAGGAATATGAAGAATAAACTTGTAATATTATATATATATGATACGGTATATAAAAAGGTAGGGTATGATAAAATAAAATTATTTAATAATAATGAAGGGTGAGTTGAGAGAAAAAGACAAGGTAACTCTATCTGTCAAATCCAAGTGGAACTATGAAGCTATATGAATCTGTAGCCATATTTTGAGGCCTAATGTTGATCTTGGCTCAAATGCCATCTTTTCACTCACTTCGGCATATCAACTTGATTTCTCCACTACTTTGCCTTGCTTATAGTGCTTGTGCCACAACTGGTTCCATTTACATAGGTACTTAATTTATACTGCAAAGGCTTATACATTTATTTTTACCAACACTTATTTTTTCAATAATTTTGTAACAACTCCTAATATATTTCCTAGGAAGATCATCTAAGGGACCGTAGAAAGATTATTCGATCAATGGCGATAAAGAGACTCACATTTTGGAATTTTTAATGCTATTGCTATTATTGCCACCACATTTGGAAATGGCATAATTCCTGAAATTCATGTTAGTTTATACAAGAATAAATATTACAAGATAATAATAAAATCATATATTTAAAAATTATACGAAAAGTACTATATGTTGTAATGTGATTACAGGCAACAATAGCGCCGCTGGTGTAAAGGAAGATGTTCAAAGGGCTATGCATTTGTTACGCCATGTTATCAACACCTTTTTTCAGTGTAGCCATTTCTGGATATTGGGAATTTGGGAACAAAGCTGAGGGCCTCATTCTCAGCAACTTTACACATAATGACCAACATCTTGTCCCAAAGTCATTTATCTTCATCACTAACATCTTCACTATTCTCCAATTGTCCGTTGTTGCTGTGGTACGTATATTCTCTATGCATTCTGGAAAAAACCGCAAAAAGAGAAGAATTTTACTTTTATACATCGACAGTATAAAATAATTTTTACACTATTAGGTCATTTAAAAGATAATTATAGGTAATTTGCTCATAGTAAGTAGTTTTTAGTTTGGAAAGTTGACTTGAATAGCCGCCTACCCAAAAACAAATAGCTGGCAAATGCATATATTAGTGTATAAATATATGTATATTGGTTAAAGGCAGTAAATAGCTTTGGCCGAAGGGTTGAAGTGTTAAAAGCCCTTAGTTTCCTAAAAATTAAGGCAAATTATAATTGCTTTAGGAGGATAAATTATAATGATACTATGAGAAAATTCTATACTGTAAGTATATAAAAAGTTGAGGATTTAGCTTATATATGTAAAGAATTCGGCACTATATATTCTGACATATTATAGCACATGCATAAACGGCCTTATTTTTAAGACTATTAATTCCATTGTTTTTTTAACAATTAATTGTTATTATTTCTTAGGTGACGTAACAATATAGAAGTCATTTTATGATCCCTCAGTGTATAAAAGTTAAACTCATAAGTTAATCCTAAATAAAGGATTTAACTTTAATACTTGATGTCATGGTATGGTTTATTTGTTGCAGGTGTACTTGGAGCCAACAAATGAAGTACTAGAGAGGATATTTGCTGATTCAAAGAGCAGTGAATTTTCTACCAGAAATGAATTCCAAGAATAATTTCTCGATCAATTTCAGTAATCATATCGACTACAATAGCAACAATGCTTCTATTCTTTGGAGATATAAATGCAGTGATTGGAGCATTTGGTTTCTTGCCCTTGACTTTGTGTTGCATGTTATCTTCTACAACTTGACATTCAAACCATCAAAGAGAAGACCTATTTTCTAGTTTAACATGGCAATAGCCCTTGTTTTTTCAGTCTTAGGAGTCATAGCTGATGTTGTTGCTATCAGACAAATTAGTCTTGATGCCAAAACATATCGTTTATTCGCAAATGTCTAAGCAAATGAATATAAATAATTAACTATCATAGTTCTAAGTATGATAGTATCATTTTCTTCTATTCAAATTATAACAAGTCGTAGGACATCTTGCTGCCTACGTATACGTTGTAATGTAGAAAAGGAATATATAAATTGAGCACAAACACATTCTTGAATATAATTTGAACCTATATCATATACAGTTTGACTTGGTGGATATTGTCCCTAGCTCCATATTCCACTATCTTAAAGCAAGTTACCACTCTTTTGAGTGTTGATTACATAGAAATGAATCATAGCTACCAAAAAAATTCAATTCAAATAAGAGCATTCTTGACTTATAATACCTAGGAAAAATAGCTCAAACAAATTACCAAATGAATGTTTCTTCAGAAAGAAAGCATTATAAAAGTGAAAAACACATCCTCAGAAATCATTAAAAATCATCATCGTGCTCTCTCGGAAGCAGGGCGAATGTAGCCTTTTGACTGCAGGTTCATTTTTTACCCATAACTTTGGACACGAAGTATAGATATGTATGTAAAACCTACTAAAATCTCAACAAATATTAGATTTGAACCCATACTTTTAATGGTATAATTAATTTTATGCAAAGTTGAACCCATTAAATTTCAATCCTGGGCCTCTGCTCGGAAGTTAACATGATCATTCTTTATCCAAATTCAAAGGAGGCAATGGTTCAGAGTTTTCTTCAAGGGGATGGTTCAAACTCATCCATTGAGGTTCAGATTGCGTTATTTGATATTTTCTTTGGGTGTTTTCTTTGAATGTACCGACAATAACCTATAAAAAAGAAAAGATTTAGTATATTTATATATGAGTTTATACTTGTACGCTAACACTGTAAAATAATTTGTATTCTATCAAGTTAAATTGACCTACAATAATAGGTAATTCTCCTTATCAAATTTAGGTGGCATATATCAAGGACCTAAATAGTCCAATTTTCATATATTAAGGACCATTTTGATATTTCTCTTTAATTTACTATTGAAAAATAGTTTAAGTTATAGGAAGAGTCAAACTAGAGATACTTAAAAATGTGTAGAAGCATAGGAGAGTGAGAGAGGCTCTGATTTCTCTCTTCAATTATTATGTGACCTAATATGGCCCCACCCCCACCCCCTGTACTGAACCCACTCCCTGCACCACTACGAAAATCGGTAGACCGACAGGATCCCACGGTAGCACCAATGGATATCGAAGCTTCTTCAATAAAGAACTGCCTCAAAGAAGTCCCAGGAGACAACCACTTGACAATGTCAAGCATCTACCACCCAAGTTACTACCAAGTGTAGGCAACTCTGAAAGCTCCATTGAAAGAAAAAAAATGCTGAGAAAATCCTCCTAACCCATTACCAAAAAATGAGAATCTACAACCCTTGGAGATTCTCAGTGAACATCAAAGTACTTGGGAAGAAAATTCTTCATCACCTACTCAAACCAAAGCTACAACAACTATGATGCCCCAGTGAGCACCTAATGATCATTGATTTGGTCTGGAACTTTTTCATAGTGAAGTTTTAAGAAAAATTTAACATGGAAAATGCCATGCACGGGGCCTATGGTTCATTATATTCCATTTCCTCTAAGTCCCAAATTGGGAACCCAATTTTGTTCCGGAAAAGTCCAAGATCTAATCAAGCGCCATATGGATCAAGCTGCCCCAATTACCCATCAAGTTCTACGACAAGGAGATTCTAGAAAGAGTGGGAAGAACAGTGGGGAAACTATTAAAGATCGATACCTGCACATCTGTCATTCTCAGAGCCAAATATGCAAGGATTTGCATCCAAGTCGCCGTAGACATATCACTTAGAACTTCCATCGTAATTGGAGAGCACAGGCAGAAAATTAAATGGGGGGGGGGGAGGGAATCATGTGTAAGAGGTACGGGAGGATAGGACACACAACGAGGAAGTGAACGGCTACACCAACTCTGGAACCATCGGAGAAGCCGGATTCATCCACGACGGAACCACAACCAAAGGGAGGCAGTGATTGGATAACACTGGAGTTCCCAAGACGAACTAGAAGGAAAGCAAGAGCATACTATTAACCAAAATAAGAAAACACGATTGAGAAGGCAGGTGGCAGGGAAAGCATCCCTGTATCGTTGGCAATAGGTAAGTTTTTCGTCCTTGTGGACTTGGGGGAAAAGGAGGTCTAGGCTGAAACCCTAATGGGCCAAAGAGCCCAAGCCCAATGAAAATACAATGGGGCCAAGACTTTAAGCCTAGATGTTCCAAAGGACTTGGCTCGGGAATGGGGTGGTCAAACAAACCTTGACCGAGTTTTAAAACCATTCGAGGTTAAGGCATTTAGCCCACAACCTGGGCACGTGTTCCAAGGGCTGTGTAAACTACTAATAGAGGTAAGTTTAATATACCCGCCTCTAACACAAATATGATACCAGCCACCTTCTCTAAGGATCATATAATGGTGTCCACGACTGGGGTCAAATCCACATGTGATAGCCTCAAATTTGCTGAATAGGAAAGACGGATTCTCTCTCTAAGAGAACTATCCACTCAGAGCTCTACTTCTCCTCTCCCCTCCCACCATATTGACCATTCAAATGAATTGACAGTATCCATCACCTCCGAAAGATTTGTAATGATGGGGAAAATTTGTGCACAAACTCCAACTAATACAAATAAAGCCTTAAAACTACTAAAGGGATGCCTTCTACAATCCAACACTCTTCTACTCCCCTTTACTCTGATGGTAATGAATCAGAAGAACATGCAAATTCCTCCCTCACCCTCCAGACCCATAACCTATAAGGGGAACCATTGCCTCTAATGGTGACAATATTCCCACTACCATCAGACCACCTTACCAATTGTTGAATGGAAATGGCATTGTCGTGAGTAGCTTTTCCGCCGACCCTCTCAATAGGGTCCTTGTCAATCACTGTGGTAATCCAGAACCCTCATTACTTAGCCAAGATAGTCATTGCATGCCTCAATCATGCAATGTAGAACTATGGGCACCAACTGTGCCTGGCAACCTTGGTACAAGCCCAGGTAGCACTCGGCCAACAAACAATGACACCAAACCCGCTGAGCGCCGTGATGGATCATATCAGCCACCCTATTCCCTTCTCCACCTAGTAACACCAGGGGTGGAGATTGTAAGCCCCGCATTCTCCTAATGGTCAC
>ML444113.1:23723-40142 GCA_005239535.1 Nicotiana rustica | reverse complement strand
CCCCCATCAAGGGAACCCCAGATGGAAAGATTAGAAAAGGTCCAAGAGCACCTGCAAGCCTCCAACACAGAGTTGGAGGCCCTAATTGCAAAGTTGAAAGTACCAAAATAAAGGCAATGCCCCTACAAAAAAAGTAGTTAATAGAGTTCAAAGGACCTGGGGGAGAAATACTTATCGCATTTTGCCTAAGAAGCATGAAATTGAGTGGGTAAGCCTAAGGTTAGCCTTAAATCCAAACTCAGGAGACACAACTGTACGACTAAGCCCAGTTCTGATACAAGAAGAAAAACATGTCAGCTCTGTACAAGTGAATATAAAGGCCAATCCTATGAAAGGGAAGGCTAAATACCTGAAAAGGAAGTCCTCACCACACAACAAGTTGTTAATTAATTTCATCATTTGGAATGTTAGGGGTTCCAACAGTAGTGATTTTAGGAGGCACTTTTCTAAGATGGTCAAATTGCACAAGCCTGCTATGCTACTCTTCCCGAAAACTAGGATGGCTAAGCACAAACACCTAATTCATGAATTGCGATTCTTTGGGAAAATTCAAAACCCGGATATTGGCCTATACAGGGGCATAGTCATCATGTGGAAGGATGATTTACTCAAAATTGATGAAGTCTTCACCACATGCCAGGGAATTAATGTCATGGTCAAGGTAATAATCCCTTCTTCCAACTCTTCGCTTTTCACTATTGTTTATGCTAGCAACACTTATGCACTTTTGACAAACCTCTGGCAACAACTCAGAGCTATTCCTGATACCTATCAGCGAAGTTGGATAGTAGGGGGAATTTAATGAAGTCCCGAGAGCAAGAGACAAGTATGGGGAGAATTGAATCTCTGCTCCTAGAGCTAATATCTTCTAGCAATGCATAAATCAACGTAAGCAGATTGACCTTGGTTTCAAAGGTAGAAAATTTACCCGGACTAACATGAGATATAGGAATAATAGTCAGTTAATCCTGGAAAGACTAGACATGTGTCTAACTAATGAGGATTGGATCCAAGAATTCCCCTCTAGTACAAATATCCACCTTTCTAGAACTCATTATGATTACTACCCCATGCTGATCAATCTTTTGTTCAGGCCCATTGGTCTCTCTAAACCATTTAGAATTGAGCTCATGTGGTGCAGCCACCCCTCCCTCACCAATGTGGTGCAGCCACCCCTCCCTCACCAATGTGGTGCAGCAGGCCTATGCGAGTAACTATAACCTATTTGAGAAAAATACCAAGTTACAACTTGGAACAAGATAGTTTTTGATAACATCTTCTATCTAGACTAAAAGGTATCCAGAAATCCAATGCATATCCCTTCAGCCCTTACCTTCAACATCTAGAGTGTCAACTCCTAGAAGACTATTCATTCATTCTAAGAAGTGAAGAGGAATTCTGGAAACCTAAATCTAGGATAAACTGGCTAATGGAGGGAGATGCTAACATAAAGTTCTTCCACACCTCCACTCTCAACAGGAGAAGAAGGAATAAGATTTTGGCCCTCCAAAATGAGGCAGGGAATTGGATAGATGACCATAAAGGAATTGAAGATTCCATATTCCAGTTCTACTCATTCCTATTCACCACTGTCCATCAATTTTCTACCAAGGATAGAGATACCACCCTTTACGACTCTCACACCTTTTTCACATACGAATCATAACATTCTTAGTGCTTCCTTGAGGAATGGTGAGATAAAGATTTCTTTATTATCATTCAAACCTTCCAAATCCCCTGGGTGTGATGGGTTTGGGGCGAAAAACTCTAGGAAAAACTTCAACTGGGTTTGGGGCATAAAATGCCAAACAAGATAAAATACTTTTTTTGGTTAGTAACCCATGCTAGGCTCCCCAAAACTCAATACCTCAACTCAAGGGGTATGAATCTTTACCCTATGTGTTTCTTCTGTAACAAAGAGGAAGAAATCATTGAACACCTGCTCTTCAGATGTGACAATGCTAACCATGATGGCAGAAGTTAGCTAAGCAAAGTCATTCCATTCTCAACATCCCAAAGATTGTAATTAGCCAAACAAATTGAGTGAATACTCTTAACGAGGTAAATCACTGACTCTTCAATGACATACTCAAATGGAGGCACTTTGTCCCTTTCTACCTTTGGAAAATATGGATAGCCAGGAACATCAAAAGTTTCAACCATAGGAAGAATCTTGTCTCCTTTAGATTGGCCATTAATAAGGATGTAGAAGTCATGCATATGGCAATAGGAGGAAAAGAGACCAAACGTAGTATTGTTATCTATATTAAATGGCAACCCCCTGGGAGGGGTTGTTACAAGCTAAACTCTGATGGTGCTTACCATAAAAAAGACAACAGAAGGAAGAATAGGAGGGGTAATTAGAAATAACAATGGGGACTGGGTTACATGATACATGGGGAAGATCAAGCGCACAAATACCCTCCATAATGAGGTAAGGCTTTATTGTAGGGATTAAAATGGCAAAATCAAACAATCTAGTGCCCTTAGAGGCCAATGTGAACTCGATAGAAATAATATAATGCATAAACAATGGTCATCTGATATATGAACCCCAGGTCTATGAATATAGGTCTCCCCTAGCAGCGCTTGGCCATCCACCAGTAAATCATACATTCAGAGAGGCAAATAGGGTGGAGGACAAGTTGGCAACTGAGGCAGGGAAGCAGGAATCGACTTTTTAGTAGTTCCTCCGGTGTTTGTTAATGAAGTACTATGAGCAGACACTTAAGGAACTATTTTTAAAAGAAACGTTAAAAGTTGTAATATTGTAAATGTAGCTTTGGAAGACTCACTGTTTGGTATAATGGGCTTAACTCGTCAACATCTCAATGTAAGAACAATCTTAACTTAGTATTTTAAATATAGTATCCTTTTGACCAAAAAAATTAGAGCTACTTACTTGAACTTTTCCGGCAGCAATTACTGAACCACAAACAAGACAACCATAGACAATTCCTTCAGCATTTGCAATGGACAATTTAAGCTGAGCAACTTCGCGACGAACACCCAATGTTTCAACAGTTACATGTGAACCTTTCACATACAAAATTTCATAGGCCCCTTGCAAATATATGGATGGACCAAATATTATTGTCATATGCTGCAAAAATAAGTAATATTGGTATAAAGGTCAAAATTTAAATTTCGGTTGCGAGTAAGTTTTTCCCTACATTTTCTAGCACTTAGGAAGCAAATGACATTGTTCTATTATGCAATAACAAAACAGAGAAGTATACAAAATTTCAAAAAGAGATGGGTGCATTATTACAAAGTAAAGAATCCATAATTTATATTTTGTTGGTTCAACCTATAGGTTATTACTATGAATTCATTACCATTTAGAAACTATAGGTTCTTGCAGTTTTAATAATTTTGAATATATATACCTATCGCTATATAAAAAAAAAATTGGGATCATTGAACCTCGTTGAATATATGCTACATCCTCCACTACTATTAGCTTAAATATGGACACTTAGTTTAATTATATAAGATTTTGCGATGATAAAAGGAGAACAAGAATTTTAATGTGTTAGATTTGGGGAATCTGAATGAATAAATCAAATAAGCAAAGAAAGAAAACGAAAAACCGGTCAAAATTGACATAAGGAAAGCCTATGATTAAGTGGAGTGGAGTTTCCTACAGATGCTGTTGCTGGAATTAGATTTCCTATGAAGATGGTCAGCTGGATAATGACTTTTGTTTCAATTGTCATTTATGCACTATTGATTAATGGGGAACTGACCACAAGATTTCAAGCAAAAAAAGGGCTAAGGCAGGGGACCCAATGTCACCCTATCTGTTTGTATTGGCAATGGAGTATCTGAATAGACCCTTGAAGAACTTGAAAGTTAATCCTGACTTCAACTATCACCCCAGATGTTCTAAATTGGATCTAGTTCACATATGTTTTGGAGATGACTTACTGTTGTGTTGTAGGGAAGACATAATATCATTTCAGTTATTACTGCAGGCATTCAACCATTTTTCTGAAGTATCTGGACTTAAAGCCAATATGGAGAAAAGTTCACTTTGTGTAGCAGGGGTCCCTTTATCTTCAAGGAAACTTACCTCATCAGTGCTTGCCTCTAGTAGAAAAAATACATAGGAGTCCATTTATCTTCAAGGAAACTTAAAATTCATCAGTGCTTGCCTCTAGTAGAAAAAATGATTACAAGAATTAGATGTTGGTCAACCAAATTGTTATCATACAGTGGAAGGCTTCAACTGATCAAAAGTGTCCTATTCGAGATGAAGACATATTGGGCCCAAATTTTCCTACTGCCAAAGAAGATTATCCATGTGGTAACTAATATATGCAGAACATTCCTATGGACAGGTACAATGAGGTGTCTAGGAAAGCTCTAGTTTCTTGGGAGAAACTGTGCATGCCTAGAGCAGCTGGAGGTTTGAATATACTAGACCTCTACAGTGGAATAAATCAGCTATTTGTAAGCTCTTGTGGGCTATCAATCAGAAAAAGATAGCTGATGGATGAAATGGATTCGTTGCTTTTACATAAAGCAGAGTAATATATTAGACTATCATGTTCCTAAGCAAGCCTGCCGGCTAGTTAGGAAAATGTTGGAGGCAAGAAGTTGGTTAGAGAATTATGGGGATCCTGTAACACTATTAAGAAGCTTTGAATTACAAGGAAAGTTCAGCATTAAAAAAGCATACAAGTTCTTTACACCACAGTTTTAGAAAGTGCAGTGGAAGCAAGCAGTGTTGGTTGAAAATGTTATTCCCAGGCATCAGTTCATTCTCTGGTTAGCAGTACAATACAAACTATCTATTGTTGGTAAACTGCAGAGATGGGGAATTCAGGTTGACAAAGGATGTGTGTTGTGTGCAACTGATAGAGATGAAACATTGGAGCATATATTGTTTGAATACTCTTATTCACATCAGACGTAGAGGTCTATACTGAGCTGGCTGTGTATACAGAGAAATACAATTAACTGGCAAGAAGAAGTGCACTGGGTGGCAACAATATACCACATATGGGCAGAAAGGAATGCTAGAAGATTTAAGCAGAAGAAGCAAGAAGCCAGGCAGAGAATAAAGAAAATAGTTATACAGTAACATATTAGAGAACAAAACAATTGTAAATGGAAGAGTATACTAGATAGGTTAAATTGGTATCAAGTCTAGGGAGCTATAACAATGTTTTAATATTCTGAGAGTCTAACTCATGAGTCCAAATGTGTTAGTTGTATGTAAATTGCTTACTTGGTGAAATAAAATTTTTATTTTGACCAAGAAAAAAATGAAAAACACTTAATTAAAATACAACTCATGATACTAGCCATGCCTACAACTATGAGATTTGACCTCCTAACTTCAATTGTAAAGGTGCACAAAATAATCATTGCATCATATGACTCTTTGAGATTAGGTGCGCACATGTATATTTAAGTAATTTTAAAGAAGTAAACATTGTTATACATACTATAGGAAAAGGAGCATAGGTTCACGTGCACCATGCTCCTCCATATAGATATGCACCTAACAAAACAACGGAGGTGCAACCATCAAGGTTGTGATGGTATAGATATGATTCCTTTACCCCTAACAAAGGTCTATGGTTCAGAATAAAAATCAGCATTTCCTCTTTTAATTGGTCTTATGTAGAGCAGATCTGAATTAGTAAAAATTTCGGTCAAAGTAAAGTGCTTATAAGCTAAAAATTCATAAGTTGGGAGTGACCAGCTTATGGCTTTTGGCTTATTTTTGACGTATAAGCACTTTTAACTTTACCAAACGCGTAGATAAGCCGAAAAGTGTGTATAAGCTAGTTTGACCAGCTTATAAGCTTAGCCAAACACCCTCTAAGTCTTTGCTTTCCTAAGCAAAGACTTCTATGTATTTCGATCTTTTTGCTATAAATGAATCAGCTCCCTTTTGTTATGTATGATACATGTTTGTTTTTTCTTTCTGTTTTCTATCATGTTGTGTGCACACATGGGGCATGAGTTAGTTGTATTAGACTTCTTTATACTTTCTGTCTGTTTGTGCCTTTTCATGATGCCAAACTGGGGAAGATACTTGATAGGCAGGAATTAAGGGGGAACACATAGACAGGAGGAACGATATGGGGTCCTTGTACCTTATCTGGTTAAGTTAGACCTTATAAGTGTTCATCAATTTTAAAACTTTTTCATCATCAAAAGGGGGGAAATTGATGGGTTAATCTTATGTTTTGATGATCTAACAAACTTTATGTAAAGAACCAGATAAAGAACCTGATGCGTATCCAGCACAACTAGTCAGCATGAACTCAAGAAATCTAGGTAGTGTACGCTTGAACTCACAAGAAACAGTTTAGAGACCTGATCCCTTGACATTCCCCTGACAGAAGTACAAGTCAACTCTACAATGGAAAGCTATGGCAGAAAGTGACTGCCTGCAATTGTGCACGCTACAATGCAGAAATAATGCAACAGTCACTTCCTATTAGTTGTAGAGTGTACCAACTAAGCATGTGTATAATTCTTGGGATGTCCTAGAGGTATAATATCTTGTTGCAAGACAAACAAGATATTCACTTGAGAATTTACTAAATATTCCCTCAAGCATTGAAGAGGTGATCTTGCATTGAAGACTCAAGTGTTTCAAGAACAAGAAGATAACTCCACTATGGACCAGTTCCACTATGAGTCTATAAGATTCCTTAGTTGAGTTGTAATCTTGTATTTTGTTCTCTACTATAACTTCTATCTTGCTTTTCTTAGAAGCACTATTTTAGGAAACCCAAATCATAAACCAACGGTGTTTGTGTTGTGACTAGAGTTAGTCACCAGTTGTAAAGTCTTTGTAGCTAGTGAGTGACAAAGTGGATTGTGATAAGTGTATTACAAGTTAGTGTTGGTAAAGTCTTTCTAATAGAGTCATTACAAAGTGGCTTGTAATAGTGAAGCTACAAGTTAGTGAAGTTGAAATCCTACCAGCGTAGGCCGTGGATTTTGTCCCCTTGACTTAGGATTTTTCCATGTAAAAAACCTATCCCATTAACATATTTTTTTAACTTTTAGCACTAAGGGAACTTGATGTTTTAGACGTCAATACTACACAATTATATAAGTTAGTTGTGAGGTACCCAATTTTTGGAGTGTTGTCTAACTGGAAGAACCTGGTTCTTCTTGATCTACTTACTTCTATTGTTGTGGAATATTAAAAGCAGTAAAGTAAAAACACAGAGATTTTTACGTGAAAAACACCTGGCTCAAAAGGTGAAAAAACTATGACCTACTCCTCAGTAGGATTTTCTCAAACACTTCACTAAAAAATCTAAGCCAAACAGACTTACAAAATAAACTCTTTTGTAATCGTAGGACTAACTTTAATCCCTTTGTAGTAACTAGCCCCCAACTAATTTCTACAAGCTTCAAGTTAACTCTAACTTGAACAATGCGTACCTATTACAATTGCTTCTATGGAAGCTGAAAAGATACAATATTAAAACACCTACTACAATCAACTAGACTCAATAATTAATCAGATGGAACTGGTTCTTCTTGAACTGTATCCTTTGTGTCGCACAATAATTCTGCTTGCAAAATATCTCTGGGAACCTTGCTTTCAGCTTTTGATTCGCTTCAGCTTTTGTGTGTTAAGAATTCCAATAGGAATACATTGAGTATTTATAGAGTCAGTTGTTGAGCTTGTCGTCCAATTCTAGTCCAACTCTATCTGGGTGAACAAATTCGTATCAAACTCAACTTCCTTTCTTTTGTTACTTTCCTTGCTGAATTCGACTTCAATATTCTCATCAGTTTGCAACATTTTCTCATTAGGAGGCAATCTCTTGGTTCATTGATATTTCACATTCACAAATATCTCCTATCCATATACGGTTCATGTGTCAGCTATTCAGTTCAAAATGTGTTCTCTAATGGACCTGGTTCAACTGGTCAGCCATTTGCCAATCTTCAAAACTATGCAGTAACATGGGTCAACAAATTCCCCCTTTTTGATGATGACAAACTCTGTGCTTAATCCTGTTTACACTTCAAACACTTTGTATGGTTTTAAGCACTAATCATAGAGAAACCAGGTTCATTAGGTTATAAATATAACTTTGAAAAAGTTCAGCACATACCTTCCCCCTTTTGGTATCATCGAAAAGTTTGCAAAATAATAAACTCACCAGTGCTGTTAACAACTACTCATGGCTATTGAGGCAACTGCAGGTGCAAACATGATTAATCATCATAAGTAACCAATAAATGTAAGCTATCTAAGAAACTGAGACAAGTCAATAACAAAACAGCAAAAGTTCATTGATTAGGAACGTACATCAAACACCATACAAACAAAACAAACACAGCCCTAACCATGAGTAAAACAGAATAAAACTAAAAGAAACTGAACAACTGGTCTAAAGAGGGGTTTTGGTAACTCTGGACAGCCTAAGGATGGGAAGGTGCAAAGGAGGTTGTGGTCTTGGATTGTAGGAGAGAAAGCATCTGCTTAAGAACACCCTAGTTCTTTTCTTTCTCCTTTGCTAATTCAGCCCTAAGAGTATCCCGCTCATCTTCAACCTCAATCACAGGAGACCTCAAACGAAGGATCTCCATATCCTTGATCTCGCTTTCCTGCACCAGAGTTCTAACTTTGTTGTTGACTGGTTTCTTCCTAGATGAACTTGGTTCAGCCATAGGAACATTGACATTTCAGTCACATGTCAGCAAAGTTTCCTTCCCAAAATAGTCTTTGGCAGTAGCCATCTTAGCTTTTTTCACTAGAACCCCAAAATGTGCAAGCACTGCTGTCAGAATGAAGCCATATGGAATTGCATGTGCTTTGGTTCCATTCACAACTCTGTCTAAGAGTTGGATGATGAAAGCTGGCCAATTGATTTGCTTTCCCCTATACAAGCACTCCATCAAGGTCAGATCCATATAATTTGCAATGTGCCTTCTTTCTTGTCTCGAAGAATAGCTTGTTCTCTGCCTTCATTTCACTCTTGTAGACCGGCCTGGGTTCAATCTCCTTCTCATCATCACTGAAGAATCGGGTGATGTTGATTGGTGAGTCCATCCCATCTAGACAAGGCAACTTTGCCTTGTCTAGTCCTCATAGCCCTCGGCTGGTATGTTCAGAATAACACCCAGTTCTTTAGCATCAAAGGAAACTTCAATTCCTTTGACCATGGAGGTGACCCTACATTCATTGACAATGGCATTTCCCATGAATTCTACCAACTCAGCACTTACCAGCCTACCTTCCATGCGAAAGACCATGTCCTTCCAGCCCTGCACCTCCAGAGTTTCCCGCAGATATTTCATTCCAGGATCCTCTAGATCCTTCATCAACTTACCCTTCAGTATTGTTCTCTTTCAAAACATAGTAACTCTGTCAGTCACCTCTCCTATTTCCTTCTCCTCCTCTCCACTCCAGTCTGCATCATCATCCTCTTTCTCAACAAATTTCACTTTCTTTGGCTTGGCCCTGGTCCTCTTAACAGATCTTGTTGGTGTGATAGACATTCTAGCTGACTTCTTTGAAGAATCCTTAGCCTTTGTGGATTTTGGTGTCTCAGCCACACCTGGAGCAGGCTGGTCCACCTGTTGGACCAGGTCCAACGTCTTCTCTTCAATCTGAATAGCCTCAATAGGATCTCCAACTTTCGCTTTTCCCTTTGCTGCCCTCTTCTTCTTGCTCTTTTTCAGAAACTTTTCCAATTTCTCTTATTCATCTCTCAAAGTGCCACGAGTAGCTCTTACTTTTGGAGTAGGAACATCAGGAGCTTTAAAAACTTTTCTTTTCTTTGAAGGAACTGGGTGAGTTGTTTTCTTGAACTTCTGAGTCCTCCTTTTCTTGGGGTTATAGGACTCCCCCAGTTTCTTCAGCCTTTCAGCCAATGTTTCTTCCCCAGATGAAACAGGTTCATCTGTTCCTTTCTTTAGACTAGCAAGACCTTCTACAACATCCTCAACTATGTTTCCCCCTAAATCTGTGATGTTTTCTCCAACAAGTTCAGGAATGGGACCACATATAACCAGCGTGGTACCATCCTCCCCAGATCCCCTCTCAACTTCTTTTCCCTCTCTCTCAAGAATTCTTTCTTTTCTACCACCCCTCTGCCTTTTAGGCACTTCAACATCAATAACAGACCCAACCAACATGAACCTTTTATCAGCAGAAGCAAATTCAGAATTGTTTTCAGGATTACCTTTCTCAGAACTGGTTGAACCAGGTGCGTCTTCCTCGTTGGCTGATTTAAAAGATTCACTAGACGAATCTGACTTAGAACCTTTGTCTGCTTTAATAAGATACTCCAATAATTTTTCCCAAGTCCCATAAGCAATATATTTCCAGGCAAGAACTCTGACACGACGATTCTTGGGGGCAGGAGTAGGGTTTGGAGTGGGTTCATGAATGGGTGTATTTTCCGGGGTTGATGAAATTTTTGGTGATTGATAACTGTATATAGATGGAGAATTGGATACAGGTTCAGAATTTCCTCCATCGTAATCACGATTAGGTGATGATTAGAAGAAGAAGCGGGTGGTGGTGAAGATATGATTATGTATTGTTAGGAAGAAAAAGGAGAGTAATCAATTTTGGTTTGTTTAGAATGAGTTGAACTTGGTTCGACAATTTCTTTATGAAGAGAAGAGTAATGATGACCTTTTGTAAGATGTGGCTAGGCAGATTTCAACATGTATAATGTGTACTCAAGTAGGATTCTAATCACCGACGGATTGATATTGATTAGACATTTAATTTCACCCTAAAACTAGGCTAATTAAGTGAAGATTGGACTTCTTGAAACTGGTTCAATTTGGCTAAGTACGAAGTATTTGAATTTGAACTAATTATGGAAAGAATCCTGCTCATGTGTGACTGTAATTAGTTCAATATTGTATGGAGATGAGCACGTACCTTGTCAGTCAGATGAACCAGGTTCATTGTGTTGGAGTCCTTAAATTTGCCTCAATTTACAAAGATAGAAACATCATTAGCAACCAAAGAATCATATTAATATATGGCAAGAGAGTATGACAGTAAAGTCATGATGCTGAGCAATTATTAATCTGATTGAGTACCTAATTAAAATTTTCTAGCCAAATTTTTTATTTTTTATTTCATTTTTTTCAGTTTTTTATTATTTTTTTCAATAAGGTGATCTTAATCATCCCTAATTCCAGCCTGTTTCTCTCAAAATGCTCCCTACTAAATGCTTTAGTAAATATATTATAAATTTGATGATTAGTAGTACAAAATTCGATTGAGATCATTCTCTTTTCATAGTTATCCTTTAGGAAATGGTGCCTAACATCTATGTGCTTAGTCCTCTTGTGATGAACCGGGTTCTTAGTCATACTAATAGCGCTAGTGTTATCACAGAAAATAGGAATGCATCCCACATCAATACCAAAATCCATGAGTTGTTGCTAGATCCATAGCAACTGGGCATAGCATGAGGCTGCAGCCACATATTCAGCCTCGGTAGTAGACAAGGCTACTGAATTTTGTTTCTTGGTGGCCCAAGAGACAATGCAGGAGCCCAAAAAGTGAGCCATGCCTGAAGTACTTTTCCTGTCAACCAGGAAACCTGCATAATCAACATCAACATATCCTACAAGGTCGAAATTACTACCTTTAGGATACCAAAGACACAAATCAGTGGTGCCTTTCATACATTTTAAAATTCTTTTCACTGCAGTGAGGTGGGACTCCTTTGGATTTTCCTGAAACATAGCACACAATCCCACGCTGAACACAGTATCAGGTATGCTGGCAGTGAGAAATAATAGAGACCCAATCATCCCTCTGTATAGCTTCTGATTAACAGATGAACCAGATTCATCCACATCCAATTTTGTAGCTGTGGTTATGGGAGTGTCTATTTCCTTTGAGTCTTACATTTTAAAATTCTTGGGCAATTCTTTCACATACTTTTGTTGGTGGATCATTGTTCCATTTGGGTTTTGCTTAATTTGCTAGCCTAGGAAAAAGTTCAGCTCACCCATCATACTCATCTCAAACTCACTTCCCATTAGCATAGCAAATTCCTTGCTCAATTTTTCAGAATTCACCCCAAATATAATATCATCCAAATAAATTTGCACAACCAGGAGATCCTTACCCTTTTCCCTTAAGAACAAGGTACTGTCAATTTTGCCTCGTTTGTACCCATGTTCTAGCAGGAATTTTGATAACTGTTCGTACCATGCTCTTGGTGCTTGTTTGAGAGCATATAGAGCCTTTCCGAGTTTGTATACGTGGTCAGGTGACTCCTTTCTTTCAAAACCTGGAGGCTGATTGACAAATACATCTTCCTTCAGATAGCCATCGAGAAAGGCACTCCTAACATCCATCTGATGAAGAGTGAATTCCATGTGTGCAAGAAATGCTATAAGAAGTCGGATTGTCTCCAGTCTTTCCGCATGGGCAAAGGTCTCATCATAGTTAATTCCTTCTTCTTGACTATACCCTTGAACAACTAATCTTGCCTTATTCCTTGTAACAGTTCCATCCTCATCGAGCTTATTCCTGAAGACCCACTTGGTGCCAATCAGTAATCTGTCTAGTGGCCATGGTACCAAGTGCCATACTTGACTTCTTTCCAACTGATCCAGCTCTTGTTGCATGGAATTTACCCAATCAACATCTTTTAGGGCTTCCCCAATGTTCTTTGGTTCGATCATGGATAGAAAGGCATCAAACGCACATAGATTTTTCAAGGATGATCTTGTTTTGATTCCGGATGTCAAATCTATTATGATGTTCTCCAGAGGGTGAGAACTCTGATATCTGTGTGGTTTAAGTACCAGTTATTCATTCCTAGATGATTACATGGTATCTTGTTGCTATGGAGCAGGATCCGGGCCAGGTTGCATATGTTGAATTCTCCCTGTCATGATGCTAGGGGTAGTTGAACCTGGTCCATCACCTATTCCACCTTCCATGCTTGCTTCAATGTGATCACTGCTTCTAGTTCCTGTCTCTCAGAAAGAATGTTAGTTTCATCGAAGACAACATGTATACTTTCTTCTACACACATAGTTCTTTTATTATAAGCTTTGCTATGTGATGAATATCCCAAAAATACTCCCTCATTACTTCTGGGGTCAAATTTTCCTAAGGAATCTTTGCCATTATTATGCACAAAGCACTTGCATCGAAAAGCCCTAAAGTGGGATATATTGGGCTTTCTCCCTTTAAGTAGTTCATAGGGAGTTTTCACTACTAGAGGTCTGGTCATGCATCTATTGATTATGTAACAAGCACTGTTTATTGCTTCAACTCATAAGTTGTGATATAGTTTGCTAGATAGAAGCATGGTTCTTGCCATGCCTTCAAGAGTTCTGTTTTTCATTTCAACAACCCCATTTTGATGTGGGGTTCTAGGAGTAGAAAATTTATGATTAACACCATGTTCATCACAAAACTGAGCAAACTTAGCATTCTCAAATTCAGTACCATGGTCAGATCTTATTGATGCTAGTTGATGTCCTAATTGATTTTGAGTTTTCTTGACAAATGAGGTGAACATATGAAATGCTTCATCCTTAGATGCCAAGAATAAGGTCCAAGTGAACCTTGAATAACCATCAACTAGCACCATCACATATCTCTTACCACCTCTACTCAGAGTTCTCATAGGACCACATAGATCCATATGAACCAGTTCCAACGTCCTGGTGGTACTGACTATTTTCTTACTTTTGAAAAAGGACCTTACATGTTTCCCTCTGGCACATGCCTCACAAACTTTGTCCTCCTTGAACTTAATGTTAGGAAGTCCTACCACTAAGTCCTTAGAGACTAGTTTGTTAAGCCGAGTAGACTCGCATGACCAAGTCGTTTGTGCCACAGGAGGGGATCACTGTCCAACTTTAGGCAAGTGAGTTCGTTTTCAGACAGTGTGGACAAGTCTATGACATAGATGTTATTCTTTTTTTTTCCCTGCAAAACAATCTTGTCAGTAAGCAGGTTAATCACAAAACATTTTGTGGAAGTAAAAGCAACCAGGTTACCTCTGTCACACAGTTGTGATACACTGATCAGGCTATATTTCAAGCCATCTATTAGATACACATGTTCAATGGATCGTGTGTCATCATTACCTACCTTACCAACCCCAATGATTTCACCTTTCTTTCCGTTTTCAAGGGAGACATTTCCTCCTTTGAGACTTTCAAGTGAAAGGAACTGTTCCATGTTCCCCGTCACATGCTTTGAGCAGCCACTATCCAAATACCAAATTTGGCTGCCTCCTCTCACTTGAACCTACAAAAGAATCAGGGGTTAGTATTAAGAACCAAATTAGTTTGGGTCTTTTTCTATGAGAGAATGGATGAATCAATTTTTTCGTGGCCCTATTTGGTAGCTAATTTTTCCTTTTTACAAACCTCTCATTTCTTCGACTGGCCTGCTATTTTGCAGTACATTCATATTTGTAGTGCCCAGCCTTACCACAATGGGTGCAGATTTTATTCCTAGGGAGAGTGAGATACTTGCCTTTGGGATTCCACTTGGGCAATTGACTTCCGAAGCCAATCCCTCTCCTGTTGCTACTATGATTCTCTTGAAGCCATATCAGGGCATCAGAGGATTTATTCCATTTACAAGTTCGATCTAATTCATCTGTTACTTTGCCAAGTTCTTCATTAAGAGTTCTTATATGTTCATCCTTGGCATACATCTTATCTTTTAGTTCTCCCACGTTTTCTTCAAACATGATATGAGTATAATGAACAACCTTTTTACTAGATCCTAGCTTTAGCTTTAAGTTTTCAGATTTTAGTTCTAGAATCTCAGTTTCAAGTGGATGAACCTGGTTCAACAAGTCAGTTTTTTTCTTTACAGATTCACCGACTCTGATTTCCATGTTCATGCACTTTGCTTTTTTCATTGCACATTCTTTAGATAGTTGATCCTTCTCTTTGGTTGTTTCCTCAGAATCATCTCTCAAATCAAGTAGCAACTCAGAGAGTTTTTCCTTAGATAGGAACTTTATTTTGTTTTTAAGATGGGAGATACTTACCTCTGGTTCTTCATGTGATTCCTCATTAGATTCTCCAATTGCCATGAGCGCCTGATCTTCAGTCTCCCCATCAACTTTTCCCCCAAACAGCAACCATAGCCTTTGTTGTGGTTTTCTTGGGTTGGACCTGTTCCTTCTTCCCGTTCCTTTTTTCATATCTCTCCTTTTTCCATTCTACTTCCCACTGAGGATAGTTTTTGATGAGATGGTCAGTCTTACCACATTTATAGCATCCCTCGTTGATTGACCTTTCTGGGGCTTCGGCTTTTTTGTAGTTTCCTGTTCTAGAGATGCCCTTCTTCCTCATGAGAAGGTTTATGAATTCTTTGGTGATCATGGCCATCTCATCATCTTCCAGATCTGCTCCTTCGGTGATTCTTAATGCTAGACTCCTCTCCTTCTTTGGACCATCCATCTTAATTTTCTTCCTTCTCAGTTCATAGGCAGTGAGGTTTCCAATCAGCTCATCTAATCTCAAGGTTGCCATATTTTTGGATTCCTGGATAGCAGTGATTTTGCTTTCCCAGGAAATAGGCAAGACCCTTGTTAGGATCTTCTCAACCCTTTCATATTCAATAATGACTCTTCTAAGAGACTTTAGTTCATTAGTCAAGGTTGTGAACCTTGTATACATCTCTTGGATAGTCTCTCCTTCTTTCATAGTGAAGTTTTCATACTGGGAGTATAGTAGAGTACCTCTTGAACTTTTTACTTGAGGTGTTCCTTCATGGGCTACTTGAAAGGTATCCTAGATCGCTTTGGCAGTGGTGCAACTTTTGATTCTTCTGTACTCGTCTGGACCAAGTCCACACACTAGCCACTTTTTGGCCTTTGCATTCTTCTCCCATTTCTTCAGGTCCTCAACGGTGCAATCAGCTCTAGTCTTTGGTATATCTATACCTTCAGCAGTCTTAATCATGGTAGCTAGAGGACCATCAGTGACTATGTCCCAGAGTTAATAGTCTTCTCCAATCAGGTGGTCCTTCATCCTGTTTTTCCACCAAGAGTAATACTGGCCATTGAAGAGTGGTGGCCTTGCAGTTGATTGACCTTTCGAATTTCCAGGTGGTGCACTAATCTTGATCTTTTCCAAGGTGTTAGCCTTTCAAGGATAACCTGCTCTGATACCAATTGATGCTTTAGACGTCAATACCACACAATTATATAAGTTAATTGTGAGGTGCCCAATTTTTCGAGTGCTGTCTAACTAGAAGAATCTGGTTCTTCTTGATGTACTTACTTCTACTATTGCGGAATATGAAAATCATTAAAGTAAAAACTTAGAGATTTATACGTGGAAAATACATGGCTCAAAAGGTGAAAAACCACGACCTACTCCTAAGTATAGTTTGCTCAAACACTTCACTAAAAACTCTGAGCCAAACGGACTTACAAAATAAACTCTTTTGTAATC
>ML444113.1:7507-23304 GCA_005239535.1 Nicotiana rustica | reverse complement strand
AGTTGAAAAGATACAATATTAAAACTCCTACTACAATCAACTAGACTCAATAATTAATCAGATAGAATTGTAGCCTTTGTATCGCACAATAATTCTGCTTGCAAAATATCTCTGGGAACTTTGCTTTCAGATTTGGATTCACTTCGGCTTTTGTGCATTAAGAATTCCAGCAGAAACACATCAAGTATTTATAGAGTCAGTTGCTGAGCTTGTCGTCCAATTCTAGTCCAACCCTACCTAGGTGAACAAATTCGTATCAAACTCAACTTCCTTTCTTTTATTACTTTCCTTGCTGAATTCGACTTCAATCTTCTCATCAGTTTGCAACCTTTTCTCATTAGGAGACAATCTCTTGGTTCATTGATATTTCACATTCACATTATATCTCCTATGCATATACGGTTTATGTGCCAGTTATTCAGTTCAAAATGTGTGCTATGATGGACCTGGTTCAACTGGTTAGCCATTTGTCAATCTCCAAAACTATGCAGTGACATGGGCCAACAGAACTGACATAGGACCAGGTCTCTATACAGTGGTGGACTCATATAAACTATCAGTTGCTCACTGTAATGCCATTTCCATCCAAGAATTGGGAAGGTGGTCTGATGGTAGTGGGGCTATTGTCACTATTAGAGGTAATGGTACCCCTTCTAGGTTCTAGGTCTAGGGGGGGGGGAGTTTGCATGTTGTTCTGATTGTTTACCATCGGAGTAAAGGGGAGTAGAAGGTGTTGGATTGTAAAAGGAATCTCTTTAGTAGTTTTTAAGGCTTCATCTGCCTTAGTTGGGGTTTGTGCATAATGTTTTCCCATCATTACAAATCTTTCGGAGGTGATGGGTACTGTCAATCAATTTAAAGGGTCAATGTGGTGGGAGGGGAGATGAGAAGTAGATCTCTGAGTGGGTAGTTCTCTCAGAGAGAGAAGCTTCCTTTCTCATTCAGCAAATCTGAGGCTATCATCTGTGGATTTTGCTCCAGTCGTGAACCTGATAAAATGAGCCTTAGAGAAGGTGTCTGGTATCTTTTACGGGTTAGAGGCGGGCATATTAAACTTAGTCTATTAGCAGTTTCCACTTCCCTTGGAACATGTGATCTTTCCCCACTTCTCTTGCCACTCTTTCAAGAATCTCCTTGTCGTAGAACTCAGTGGGTAATCGGGGCAGCCTGATCCATATGGTGGTTGATTAGATCTTGCACTTTTCCAGAACAAAATTGGGTTCTGAATTTTGGACTAAGAGGAAATGGACCATAATGAATCATGGACCCGCTGCAGGATCTTTTCCATGTTAACTTTTTCTTGAAACATCACTATGAAAAAGTTCCAGGCCAAGTCAATGATCGTTACGTGCTCACTAAGGCACCATAGTTGTTGTAGCTTTGGTTTGAGTAGGTGGTGGGAATTTTCTTCCCAAATACTTCGATGTTCACCAAGAATCTCCAAGGGTTGTACATTCTCATTTTTTTTTGCCATGGGTTAGGAGGATTTCCTCAGCATTTTCTTCTTCCAATGGGGCTTTCAGAGCCGCCTCCACTTGATTGTAACTTGGGTGGTAGACGCTTGACATTGTCAAGTGGTTGTCTCCTAGGACTTCTTTGAAGCAGTAATTTATTGAAAAAAGCTTTGATATCCATTAGTGCTACCGTGGGATCCAGTGGGTAGGCCGATTTTCGTAATGGTAAGGGGAGTGGGTCCAGTACAGGGGGTGGGGCCATATTAGGGAATAAAATAATTGAAGGGAGAAATTAGAGCCTCTCTCACTCTCCTATGCTTCTACACATTTTTAAGTAGCTCTAGTTTGACTCTCCCTGTACCTTAAGCTATTGTCAATAGTAAATTAAAGAGAAA
Source organism: Nicotiana rustica (assembly GCA_005239535.1). NCBI lineage: Eukaryota > Viridiplantae > Streptophyta > Magnoliopsida > Solanales > Solanaceae > Nicotiana > Nicotiana rustica. The sequence continues at coordinate 21,455 of ML444113.1, read as the reverse complement.
ATGATCAAAGTGGTCCTTAATGTATAAAGATTGGACTATTTAGGTCCTTGATATATGCCACCTAAATTTGATAAGGAGAATTACATGTTATTGTAGGTCAATTTAACTTGATAGAATAAAAATCATTTACACTTTTAGCGTACAAGTATAAACTCATATATTAATATACTAAATCTTTTCTTTTTTTATAGGTTATTGCCTGTACATTCAAAGAAAACAAGAAACGAAAATATCAAGCAGAGCAATCTGAACCTAAAGGGATGAGTTTGAACCATCCCCACGAAGAAAACTCTAAACCATTGCCTTCTTTGAAATTGGAGAAAGAATGATCATGTTTGCTTCCGAGCAGAGGCGTATCCAGGATTGAAATATATTGGGTTAAGCTTTGAACAAAATTATATACCATTAAAATTATGGATTCAAATTTAATATTAATTGAGATTTTAGTAAGTTTTTACATACATATCTATACTTCGTGTCTAAAGTTATGTGTTCAAATGAATCTGCAGACAAAAGGCTATATTCGCCCCTACTTCTGAGATAGCATGATGAAGATTTCTAATGATTTTTGAGGATGTGTTCTTCACTCTTATAATGCTTTTGTTTCTGAAGAAACATTCATTTGGTAATTTGTGTGAGCCATTTTTCCTAGGTATTATAAGTCAAAGAATGCTCTTATTTAAATTGAATATTTTTTTGTAGCTATGATCCATTTCCAAATAATCAACACCCAAAAGAGTGGTAACTTGCTTTGCAACAGTGGAATATGAGCTAGGGACAATATCCGTCAACTCAAACTGTATACGATACATGTTCAAATTATATTCAAGAATGTGTTTATGCTCAATTAATATATTTCTTTTCTACATTACAATGTATATGTAGGCAGTAATGTTAGGCTTTAAGTTTGGTGTAGCTTAATTTTAAGTTTTGTGTAGCTTAAAGAGGGTGAATGAGAAATGGAGGAAAAATAAAATATATGAGTTTCCCTACTTGGAAAATGGACATTGTCCTATATTGGAGGAATAAAAGACTTTTGATGGGTATATATGCAATTGCTCTTCTTCTAGCTCTTAAAGAGTTGAGAAGAAGGCAAGCCTCGCGCCGCCTTCGCTCGGCTCGGCTTCGGCTGCTTTGGATTTGGATTGGGTCAAAGATTAATTGATTAATCTTTTTGGCAAAAATTTCTTTCAATTATTTAATTAATTAACAAAAATTCAATCTGGAATAACCCGCGACCCGGTTCGGTCCGGTCCGTTTTCTTTCCTAGATTATTTTTAAATCCGTTTTCTGTTTTTTTTTTCTGCAATATTCCCACTTGTTCCAACTGCTATGGCTGTTCTGAAAGGTTGCAGACCTTTTCAGAATCGGTGCCAAATGGTCTATAAATATGCCTTGAATCCCAAAATTTGTACTTACTAAATTTTCTGATTATCTTCTTCTTCTTCTGCACAATATTTTTTACTGTGTTTTACGATCATTGAGTGGTTGCCGTTCACCGGAGTTTTTGGTACTAATACATCGGTGAGTTAAATCGTTCTATCCTAGGAGGATAATATTCCAACACCTCGGGTACTTGAGAGGAATAATTTCCTTAAGGACACACTGTGCATTCAGTGGACTCGATTTATTCCTATACTTTTTTTCCAAATTTAATTTGTTAAACTGGTGTTACTAACTTTTTGTTTCTGTTTATATTTCAAAAAGTTTAATGGTTTAATTGTTTATTATAGCAATACAGTTTGGATAACAAGCAAGGTGTCTGACGACTAATTATAATTTGAATAAAACAAAATGATACTCTCATACTTACAACTGCTATAGTTAATTATATATGTTCATCTACTTAGACATTTGCGAATAATCGATATGTTTTGGCGTCGAGACTAATTTGTCTTTCTGCAGCAACAACAACTATGACTCCTAAGACTAAAAAAACAAGGGCTATTGCCATGTTAAACCAGAAAGTAGGTCTTCTCTTTGATGGTTTGAATGTCAAGTTGTAGAAGATAAGGCAACACAAAGTCAAGGGGCATGAAACCAGATGCTCCAATCACTGCATTTATATCTCCAAAGAATGGAAGCATTGCGGCTATTGTAGTCGATACGATCACTGAAATTGATCGAGAAATTACTCTTGGAATTATATTTCTGGTAGAAAATTCACTGCTCTTTGGATTAGCAAATGTCCTCTCTAGTACTTCATTTGTTGGCTGCAAGTACACCTGCAACAAATAAACCATACCATGACATGATGACACCAAGTATAAAAGTTAAATTTTTTATTTCGGATATAACTTACGAGTTTAACTTGTATACACTGAGGGGTCATAAAATAACTTTTATATTCTTAACTCACCTAAAAGTTAAATATTATAAGTAATTGTAGAAGAGGTGAAATTACTAATCTTAAAAATAAGGCAGGTTACATGCTATAATATGTCAAAATACATGGTGCAAAATTCATTACATATATAACCTAAATCCTCAACTTATATAAAGTTACAATGTAAAGTTTTCTTATGCTATCATTATAATTTATCATGCTAAAGCAATTATAATATGCCTTAATTTTATGGAAACGAAGGGCTTTTAACACTTTGACCCTTCGGCCAAAAATATTTACAGCCGCTAGTCAATATACATACGTTATACACTAATATATACATTTGCCAACTATTTTGTTGGATGGGCGGCTATATAAGTTATGTTTCCAAACTGAAAACTACTTATTATGAGCTGTTACTTATAATTATCTTTTAAATTATCTGATAGTATAAAAATACTTTATACTGTCAGTATATAAAAGCTAAATTCTTTTCTTTTTGGTTTTTTTTTCAGAATGCATAGAGAATATACATACCACAACAACAACTGACAATTGGAGAATAGTAAAGATAGTGGTGATGAAGATAACTGACTTTGGGACAAGATTGTGGCCATTATGTGCAAAGTTGTTGAGAATGAGGCCCTCAACTTTGTTCCCAAATTCCCAATATCCAGAAATGGCTACACTGAAAAAAGCTTTTGATAACATGGAGTAACAAATGCATAGCCCTTTGAACATCTTCCCTTTCACCGGCGGCGTTATTGTTGCCTGTAATCACATTGCAACATATAGTACTTTTCGTATAATTTTTTGAATATTTGATTACAGATATTTATTAAATATCTTAATATTATTCTTGTAAACTAACCTGAAAGATGCTAAGCTATATGGCACCGATCTGGTGAACGATGCTTTGGAGAAGGTGAATTTGATTCGGGAGAGACTTCGCATAGCTCAGTCCAGATAGAAGAGTTACGCGGATCATAAGGCGCGTGATGTATCATTTATGGAGGGCGAGAAAGTGTTGTTGAAGGTCTCGCCGATGAAGGGTATTATGAGTTTTGGGAAGAAGGGAAAGCCGAGCCCGAGGTTTTTAGGCCCATTTGAGGTGTTGAGACGAGTTGGGTAGGTTGCTTATGAGCTTGATTTACCTCCCAGTTTATCAAGGGTTCATCTGGTTTTTCATGTGTCCATGCTCCGGAGGTATCATGCCGACTTCTCTCACGTGGTAGATTTCAGTACCATTCAACTAGATGAGAGATTGGGTTATGAGGAGGAGCCAATTGCTATCATTGACTGGCAGGATCGCCAGTTGAGGTCCAAGAGGGTTCCGGCCGTAAAGGTCCAGTGGAGGGGCCAACCAGTCGAGGAGGCGACTAGGGAGTCCGAGGAGGACATGCAGAGTAGATATCCCCACTTATTCAGCACTCCAGGTATGATTCTAGAGTCGTTCGAGGACGAACATTTGTTTAAGAGGTGGAGAATGTAATGACCCGACTGGTCGTTCTATGTTCTAGGAACCCGTGCCCCCAAATGAGACTCCTCGTAGTTGCTTTTACTGATTTATGACTTGCGGGGGGCGGGTGGTTCGAGGTTTGGAGGAGTTTGGTGTAATATAGGAACACTTAGTTCCCTAAGTTGGCCTTAAAGGCAAAGTTTGACCTCGGTCAAAATTATAAATAAACGACTCCAGAATCGAGATCTAGAGATTCCAGTAGGTTTGTATGATGATTTTGGACTTGGGCGTGTGTTCGGAACGGGTTTTGGATGACCCGGGAGCATTTCGACGCTAAATAGTGAAGTAAGAAGGTCCTTAAGTTCAAATTGAGGTTTGAGGCGTGTTTTTGTGTTATCGAGGTCTGAACGGAATTTCGAGACCGAGAATATTTCTATTATGTCATTTATAACTTGCTCGCAAAATTTGGCGTCATTCCGAGTAGTATAGGTACGTTTCAACGTGTCGAAAGTGAATTCAAGAACTCAAAGTTCTTAAGTTTGATCCAATAGGTTTCAGGGTATGATTTTTAGATTTAGCATTTTTTCGGACGTTCCGAAGGTTCGAGCGAGTCCGTATTATGATTTATGTTTTATTGGTATATTTGGATGGGGTCTCGGGTGGGCCCGGATACCATTCAGGCATCGCGCGAGGAAAAAACTAGCCTTAAATTTCTGCTGGTGCACCAGATCTAGTGCGACCGCACCTGCAAAGGACCAGCCGCATGTGCGGTAAACGCCTCGCAGATGCGGCTTCAGAGGGGGCTGCCCAATTCCGCATGTGCGGGGCATTTTCTGCAGAAGCAGACCGCATATGCGGACTCCCTTCTGCAGATGCTAACACTGGCCCCCTTCCCATTTTCTGCAGGTGCTCGATTTTTCTCGCAAATGCGAGACTGCAGGTGCAGTCCTCGAGCCGCAGGTGCGAAAAAGCCTAAAGGCAGTGAGGTACTTTAAAATACGGGATTTAGCCATTCTTGAACCATTTTTCTTCAACTTGGGTGATTTTGAGAGCTTGCAAAGGAGAGATCCGACCTAGCTACTGTAAAGGTAAGTAATTCCTGCTATAAACTTAGCTTAATACTTGAATTCCTACGTAGATTATCACCTTAAATTAGTGGGAATCATGGGTTTAGAGTAAAACCTAGGTTTTTGACAAAAATGAGAAATTTCCATGAAATGTGTTTCGGAATCGTACAAAAACTATATAATATTGATCCTTAGGCCATGGGTAAGTATTTTCTCCAGTAATTTCAAGAATCCGAGCATGTGGGCCCGGGGGTGTATTTTGGGATTTTTCACTTTAGGTTGAAATAATCATTTAAATGGGAAAATTTCATACTTTTGAGTATAGATTGATTTATTTATGCAACCTTTGACTAGTTTCGAGTCCTTGGGCGACGAATTGGGAGTTTCGGGCGCATTCTTGACCAGGAAAGTAGGCTTGACACGAGGTAAGTCTCCTTTCTAACCTCGAAAGCGGGAATTGTCCCTATAGGTGGATATAAATAATTGCATGTCTTTATTTGTGGGGGGCTACGCATGCACGAAGTGACGAGAGTCCGTGCGTAGCTACTATTATGCTGTGTCGGGGAGTGTAGGATTCACAAGCATGCTTTATGTGTTTTAACTATAATCATAAATGTTAATTTAGGTTGCCTAATATCATTGAATCATTAAGCGAACATCTAAGAGGTTATATTCTGAAATTTATATTATTGAAACCTTCTCTGTAAGTATATTCTTTACAGAATTTCTTGATTCTTGTTATTATGTGTATATATACGGGAACCCGCGTCGCATGTATGATTCGCGAGCGGGGTAGCCCTACTATTATGTCAACCGCGTCGCATGTTCGATTCGTGAGCGGTGTAATAGATGCATCTATGGTTCGAGCCGTTCAACCCTTCGGCAATGCACATTTATTTTCGTGTCGCGTCAGCCCTACGTTCACGACAGGGTATGTGTTGTTAGATGTTGGGTATTTTGTGATGTTGTATCTGTTAAATGCTATGAGAAATGAAAGCTAGGTAAATTTCATGCTAGAAAACTTGACATGTACAGATAATGGTAAAGGATAATTGATGTTCTTGTCTTCATTATTATACATAAATTCCCATTCCTGCTTAGCTTTACACTTAAAACATATTATTCTGACCCAATTAAGTTTCACGTCGATCTCTCGTCACTACTTTATTGAGATTCAGCGATATACTTACTGGGTAGATATTGTTTATGTACTCATGCTACACTCTGTACTTAATTGTACATGTTCTGAAGAGGGTGCATCTGGGTATCAGCCCGAAGTTCGTCCTTCATACATCTACCTAGTCTAGACTCCACGGTGAGCTGCTTCTCTTGGTGACTCCCAGCAACACTTTGGAGCTATCTTTTGTTTCTTTTCCATTTCTGTCTATACTTACTGAAACAGTATGACACACTTCTTATACTTTTGGTATTATTCTATTAGCTGCTTGTAGACTTGTGACACTAGTTCCTGGCACACACGCTAGTAGATTTTATTTTGGAATGTAAATCGTGAATTTAAAATTTCATGATTTTCTATCTTGGTATAAAATGCTCTAAGTTATCTGTTTCTACTTAAGGTCCCAAAGATTAAGTTAAGCAAGTGTTGAAAAAAAATGTTTTGTTGTTGGTAAACTACATGGAACTAACTAGTGGGAAATGGTTGGCTTGCCTCACTGAGGTATTGGGCACAATCGCGACCTGGGTTGGGATTTGGGTCGTGACAATATGGTATCAATGCTCTAGATTCACGTAGGTCTCACGAGTTACAGGCAACCCAATAGAGTCTTACGGATCGGTTCAAAGACGTTTGTATTTATCTCTAGGAGGCTATAGGGTGTTAGGAAATTTCTCTTTATTCACCTTCTATCGTGCAGTTGATGGTATACTAAAAATCTCACTTTTCTATTCTCTCACAGATGGTGAGGACGCGAGCAGCTAATGTTCCAGACCCGATCGGTCGTTTTGAGCTCTAGCGCGTCGTTCAGCGGTTTGAAGTCATGAGCAGCTCCATTTCAGGTATTATGACTTGTAGGTGTGGTCGGAATTGAATTTCGAAAAAGTTTAGAGTTGCTTTGGAAAGAAAATTCTCATTTCAAAAGCCTTAAGTTGGAAGAATCAACTAAGATTGGAATTCCGAATCAGGATTTGAAGGTTCTTACAGGTTCGTATGTTGATTTCGGACTTAGGCGTATGTCCGGATCAAGTTTTGGATAAACCGGGAGCGTTTCAGCGTATGTTGTGGAAGTCAGCATTTTTGTAGCAATTTCCTATGTTTGGCCTAAAGCGTATTTAAATGATGTTGATGTTCGTTTGGAATTCCGAGGCTGGTAATAGCTTCTTATGGTGATTTTGGAGTTGGGAGCGCAATCGGAAATGAATTTTGATGTTCGTAGGTCATTTTGAAGTCGTTTGTCTAAAGTTAGAAATTTGAAGGTTTTGAAGAAATTTGACCGGGAGTGGAAATTTAGATATCGGGGTCGGAATGTGATTCCGGAAGTTTGAGCAGGTCCGTAATATCGAATATGACTTGTGTGCAAAACTTGAGGTCAATCAGACGTGATTTGATAGGTTCGGCATCAGATCTAGAAAATGAAAATTTCTAAGTTCATAAAGTTGGGATTTGGGTGCGATTCGTGGTTTCGATGTTGTTTGATGTGATTTGAGACCTCGAGCAAGTCCGCATTATGTTTGGAATAGATTGGTATAATTGGACAGGGTCCCGGAGGCCTCGGGTGGATTCCGGGTGGTTAACGGATCAAGTTGAGAGTTTGGAGAAGGCTGTTTTGCTGTCATCTGGGGTGACCGCACCTGCGAGGCTTTGGCCGCAGGTGCGGCTATAGCATCGCAGGTGCGAAGAAGTGATGGCCTGGCTTGGAGCGCAGGTCCGATGATACTTTTGCACCTGCGAAGTCGCAAGTGCGGGTTATGGGGCACAAGTGCGAAGTTGGCTTGAGCTGAGGAAAGCCACAGGTGCGGAGGTTTGGTCGCACCTGCGGAATCGCAGGTGCGAAAAATTGCCTGGGCAGAATGTTTTAAAACCGAGAATTGTTGGCTATTTCTTCATTTCTTCTTTGGTTTGGTCGATTTTGGAGGAGCTTCAAGAGAGGATGTTTCTCAGGGATGACAAGGTAAGTAACTCCTTCATGTTTCTAAGTTAAATACAAGGTTATTGCATGGAATTACACATGAAAATTGTGGAAAATTATGGAAAATATTGAAGAAAACCTAGAAATGGTAATTTGAGTTTTTAGCCACGAATTTGAGTATGAAATGTAGAGTAAATTGTATATTTGAACTAGTAAGGCTATGGGTAGAATATATCTTCGAGAAATTTCGGATTCCGGGCACGTGGGCCCGAGGGCATTTTGGTCACTGAGCGGAGTTGGGAAATTATTTCATTTAAATTGTTACATTTATTAGAGTATATTTTAATTGGTTTGTCGTTATTTGAATAGTTTTGGGGCGTTGTGCGTCCGTTGGAGTCATCAGAAGGGCTTGGAAGCCGGTTATGAAATTTCGGAGCGAGGTAAGTCTCCTTTCTAACTTTGTGAGGGAGAATTGTCCCCCGAGGTGAACTAATTAAGTATGTGCTACTATCTGTGGGGGTCTACGTACGCACAAGGTGATGGGAGTTCGTGCGTAGCTACTATTATGTCATGTCCGGGTAGTCTAGGACCCACTAGCATGCCTTGCGTGTTGTACCTGTGATCCTGCATGTAATATTAAACAGCTAATATAATCAAAATCGTAAATGAATATCTAAAGAAGACTAAAGTTCATTTTCTAAATCATCTAGAAAGAGAATTGATTCCTCTGTGGATAATTGTATACCCGATTGGGTTATGTTATGTAATATCATTAAACTTGGCAAATGAGTTTCAAAACAAAGATTTAAAAGCTATATTTCATGTTCCTTTAAGAAGAATTTTACCACTTCCCTGAGAAAAGATTCTTTCTTGATAAAAATACGAATTTATTATGTGGATATGTGTACATATGAGCACCTGAGTCGCAGGTATGATTCGCGAGCATGCTAGCTTATTATTTGTATGTATAACCGCGTCGCATGATCGATTCGCGAGCGGGGCAGTGAGATGCATCTATGGTTCGAGCCGTTCGACCCTCGGCAGTGCACAGTTTATTATTGTTGGTCTGCGCCGTTCGACCCTCGGCATTGCTTGCGCATGATATTTTCCTCATAGTTGCTATGATTTTTGCCTGATTACTGGCCTGAAATTTTAAGTTGTCAACTGAAATGACAGAGATTTAAAGTTATATAAGATTTTTGGAAGAAGTTGTCCCTTCCGGTTGATTATTTGTTATTTGATCAAATCACCCATGTTGATTATGTTGTTATTAATATGTTGAAGATTCAACGTGTTAAAAGTGGAAAATGTTGCTATTATTATTCCTGAACTTAATAAATATCCTATGATAATCATGCTTATTGTCACACTTGAATATACTAAATTGACCTTTAGCAAGTGTCTAATTTGACCTCTCGTCACTACCTCTCGGAGGTTAGGCGGGCGACTTACTGAGTACACGTTATTTTCGTACTCATGCTACCCTTAATGTGCATTTTTATTGCACAGGTACTTTCATAGAGATGTGGAGGATGTGGAGACTTAGGCGAGCTGCATCATCCGGAGGCGATCCGCAGCTGAAAAGTCTCCCTCATACTGTATTACATTATTTTTAATTTCGTTGTGCACTCGTATTTCGGACAAGCTTTGTAGAAACTGTAAACTTCTTAGAATTGCTCATGCACTAGTGACATCGGGTTCTAGGATGTGTTGGTATATATTTACTAAAGTGTAATATTCAAACCATTAACCGATTTTATTTAGTTAATATGTAATAAAGTGAAAGGAAATATTTTATAAATGTTAAAATCGGAAATTATTTCAATTAATAAATGATTGGCTTGCCTGACAACGATGTCCGGCATCATCATGACCTTATGGATTTGGGGTCTTGACAGAAAGAAATGAGGATTTATATGAGACTTTTTGTTTGAGACTGAGGTGTAGTTATGATTTGTTGTGTTTTGGTAACTTTGGTCCATCCCGGATGCCAAATAGTGAAATTATTTCAAACTTGAAATAATCAGTTATGAAATGTATTCTATATTTCAAATTTGGGTCTTGCTATCATACTACATGAAAGTAGTATGTTCGCCATGTACCCATTTTCACTTTACTTAAAATACTCTTATATTCATGTTTCCTATTCATTAGGATTGAGAATTTTATTTCTTTTTCACTTCAAAATCTAAACCCCCGTTCCCAGATTCTCCTCCCTCTCTCTAGCTTTGCTTCACTGGACAAGAAACTATTCCGTTTCTTCTTCTTCTTCTTCTTCTTCTTCTTCTTCTTCTTCTTCTTCTTCTTCTTCTTCTTCTTCTTCTTCTTCTCTAACCAGACATAAATTTGTTCATATCTCATGCTTGTTAATTACCAAATTTATCTTCAATCGTCGCAAGAAAACTCATTACGCTTAAAATATGCACCTACAGTTTTTGGCAAAATATAAAAGAAAATTAGTACCCCAAAAGAGCTCTTAATGACTGGTTTGTTACTCTTGTTGATTAATAATCAAATGATTCTAATAGTTCAGATATTTGAATCCACATGTACATGAGTATATATTGAATTTTACTAACAGTTATTGAAATGCGTTATTTTAATCCATTCTAATAGACGCCTAAACTACAACCATTTGACCCTCCAACTATTGGAATCAGCTAATACAATTGTTGGTTGAATTTTAATCTCTATTTAAACTCCAAAATTTTCTTTCATTTGGTTTAGGATTAAATCATCCATGGCAAACCAGGAGAACAAAAGGAGAAAAAATGGAGAAAGAGGAGGGAAGATGGATTTTAATTAAAAAGACCAAAGTACCCCACAATTATTCAATAAGTAACATGAATGTAAGGGTATTTTAGGTAAAGTGAAAATGAATATATGGCTAACATACTACCTTCATGTAGTATGTAGTATGTTAGCAAGACCCTTCAAATTTAGAATAATGAGATATCACTAGATATGCTGGCAAGACCCTTCAAATTTAGAATAATGAGATATCACTAGATATGCTGAGTAGATCTTTATCTAGATGGCTATACTTATTAAGTATTCTGATAAGATTTGTATTTCTCAAGGTTATTACAAATGAAGATTTCATTTTAATTTATAGGCTTAATAGAACATGACATAAATTTGTTAATATCTCCATTTAGAATCTCATAATTAAATCATCAAAATTAATTATATTTTCTATTAATTGTTCAATTATCTTTTGTTATTATTTCTAAATTAGATTACAACATGTATAAGTAGTCAAACATTTCTCCATTTCTTTTCTTTATTTTTCTTAATTGCCCTTTCAATTTTAAAAATAGGAATAATAAGGGGGAAAAGTTAGAAAAACCATACAAGTGTAATCTGGAAATAAATGAATAATAATCATATATAATTGTACTTAAAGAAAGCTTTTCTCCTCTTTACCACCAGGTTTTGACGTTTACAAAACTTTGAAAGGTTTGCCTTTTCATCTTTTTCCACAGTTAAATTTTTCATTCCTCGTCGATATAAGTGTGTTGGTTTTGGTGTGTGAGTATTTGTGTTTTTTGTTGGTAAATCTAAGATATAAAGTTAGTGAATTCTGATTTATATACGTATGTTTCAATTTATATTTTGTAAACACGCATACGTATAAAGTTCGACCTAGGCAAAATGAATTTTGTCAAATTTATTGGGTCTAGTCAAGATTACCATGGTAAGCAATCGAGATACTTTTTTTTTATATATGTAATAATCATAAACACCAAATTTCTTTTCCACATTCACATACGTAAAGCTTGAGCTAGACAAGAATGAGATTCTATCAAATTTATTGTGTCTTGTAAAGATTACCATGGTAAGCACTCGAGATATTTTGTTTTGTATATGTACTATTCATAAACACCAAGTTTTTTCCATGTACGAATACATACGTAAAGTTTGAGCTAGACAGGAATGAGATTCAGTCAAATTTATTGTGTCTAGTCAAGATTACCATAGCAAGCACTCGAGATACTTTCTTTTGTATATGTATTATTCATAAACACCAATTTTTTTAACATACGAATACATACGTAAGGTTTGAGGTAGACAGGAATGAGATTCTGTCAAATTTATTCTGTCTAATCAAGATTACCATGGTATATACTCGAGATACTTTCTTTTGTATATGTACTATTCATAAACACCAGTTTTTCCATATACGAATACATACTTAAGATTCGAGCTAGATAGGAATGAGATTATGTCAAATTTACCGTGTCTAATATAATCTGGATTTCCACTCGAGATACTTCTTTTGTATATGTATTATTCATAACAATAATTTTTTGCTCTCTCACACACACACATTTAAAGTTCAATCTAGATAAGATGGATTCTGTCAAATTCATTGTGTCTAGTCTATATTACCATAATAAGCATACCCGAGATACTTCTTTTGTATAGGTAATATTATTCGTAACAATTTCTTTCAACACATGCATATAATAAAGTTCGAATTGGGAAGCGATAGATTCTATCAAATTCACTGTGTCTAGTCTAGACTGCCATAATAATTAAGCACTCGAGATACATATTATTTATAAACAATAATTTTTTTCCAAATATGTATACATGTAAAGTTCGAGCTAGACAAGATGGATTTAGTCAAATTCATTGTATATCGTTTAGATTCCCACTTTAAGCACTCGAGATATATATACTTTCTTTTTATATGTATATATTATTCATAAACAACAAATTTTTTCTTTTGTGTTTTACAGGTCTAAAAGTATTCTACAATTATTAATGGAGGAGATGAAGTGCAATGGTTTTTCTTCTCAATGAAATGAAGGGAAGCCCTTGACACAAATACCAATGGAAGAATCTGTAATTGAATTAATAAGCAATGATAATAATAATAATAATGAAAAGGGAAAGAAGTCAGAGGAAAATCCTAAACTAGTGAATGGTCACAAAAAGAGAGGTAGAGGAAGGCATTTCGGTAGTGGTAATAAAATTAATTTACTACAAGTTTTAGATTCTCAAGGAGAATTTTCTCTCTTTACAAGTTCTAGTATTTTGTGATAATTTTTTTTTCTCGTCCGATACATGTTATGGGTTCGAGTCGTGGAAATATAGCCACTAATGTCTGCATTATAGTTTGCTGTCTATATATTATGGGTTTGAGTCGTGGAAATGTAGCCACTAATGTCTGCATTATAGTTTGCTGTCTATATTGTAAACATGTAATTTTTTACCCTCCCCGTGATTTTACACAGTATAGCATTTAAATATTTAGTTTAGGTCTAATATCGTTATTTTAACTAGTTTTTACTTTAATTTATCACAAAAAAACTAAAATTATAAAAAAAATAGTTTCATTTTGTAGTCATACTATTTTACTATGATTTTTATTTTTATATAATCTTTGAAAAATACCAAAAAAAAAAAGAAAAATATAGTTTCAACTTTAATTCTTAGTTTTATTTTTAAATATAATAATTTATTAAAGTCAATTAAGAATAATTTTTATATATTTATAAATACATTATATCATTATAGTCCTCTTAGCTTAAATTTAAAACCTAACAAGACATGGACCAAGCCCACAATTCCTAAGCCCATACTCCTTAACCTAAAAGACCCCTAATATAAAAAAGACCTAAGAGCCTTCTTCTACCCACACAATCTAGAGGGACCCCCCCCCAAACAGGTCCCACCGCAGCGCCGTTTTCCCCCTTTCCATCGTCTTCCTCATCTGCACCAAGAAAAATCGAGACCCCCTCCAAGCCTATCTTCTTCTTCTTCTTCATCGCCGACCTCCTCCTCTCCGTCGCCTGACACTCCACCAGCGGCCAACTCTCTTCTTTCTCCATAAAATTTCATCAAAAACCCAGCTCAAATAACTACCCAAAGCATCAACTGAGACACGCAGCAAAAACCAGCGAGAAAAGCAGCGAAAACCAGTTGCAAGTCAGTCCAAAGAGGCTCCAAAACGCTGCAAAAATGCAGCAGTTCCCTCTGAAAAAACACCCCAAATCTCAAC